>CAUYNB010038507.1:0-40357 GCA_963574225.1 Lagothrix lagotricha | reverse complement strand
TGATTTATAATCCTTTGGGTATATACCCAGTAATGGGATTGCTGGGTCAAATGGAATTTCTATTTCTAGATCCTTGAGGAATTGCCACACTGTCTTCCACAATGGCTGAACTAATTTACACTCTCACTAACAGTGTAAAAGTGTTCCTATTTCTCCACATCCTCTCCAGCATCTGTTGTCTCCAGATTTTTTAATGATTGCCTTTCTAACTGGCGTGAGATGGTATCTCAGTGTGGTTTTGATTTGCATTTCTCAACCATTTCTTATTTAAAAGTGTGGTTTTTAACAAGAATGAGATATCAGCTTACACCTGTAAGGATGGCTGCTATCACAAAGATGAAAGATAAGTCTTGGTAAGGATGTGGTGGATAGGGAACCCTTGTACATTGTTGGTGAGAATGTAAATTAGTACAACCACTATGGAAAATGTTGTGGGATTTCTCAAAAACCTAAAAATGGAATTACCAGCAATAATAACAAAAGGATACAATAATTCTATTCCATTATTCGTCATACATTTATTTTCATGAGCCATTTTAGTTCATCTTAAAGTTTTGATCTGTTGTATTTTTGTGAATACAACGAATTCTATTCCATTATTATTGCTGGTAATTCTATTTTTAGTTTTTTGAGGAATCTCCACAGAGTTTTCCATAAAACTAGTAATAGATTAGATGATCCAGCAATCACTCTTCTGGGTATATATACTAAGGAGTTGAAATCAGCTTGTAGAAGAGATATCTCCATTCTCATGTTCATTGCAGTGTTATTCACAATAGTCAAGATATGGAATCAATCTATGTCCATGGATGGATGAATGGATAAAGAGATGTATATGTGCACAATGAAATACTCTTCAGCCTTAAAAAGAAAGGAAATTTTGACATTTGTGACAACATGGATGAACTCAGAACATTATGCTAAGTGAAATTGGCACAGAAGACAAATGTGACATGTTTTCACTTACATGTGGAGTTGAAAACAATCAAATTCATAGGAGCAGAGAACAGTGGTCACCAGGCTAGGGAGTGAGAGAAATGAAAAGATGTTGGTGAAAATGCACAATGCTTCAGTTAGACAAGAGGAATAAATAAGTATTTGGAAAAAAAAAAAAACCTCTTCAATGCTTAATTAATCAGACCATTCTAAGTTTAATTATTTGCCTAAAAAGTTGCTATTTTAATAAAACTTGATTTAAAAAGTGTGATCTTTGCTTTCCAAACATATACATATATTTTTTTAATTGTTGAGACTTCTTTGGTCAACCAGTTTGGTCAATGATTCTTTTTTAAATATTTTGAGTATGTTTGAAAAGTGTAGTTATCCTCTACTTGTTGGATGTATAATTCTTTATATATATTTTAGATCAAGTTGTTAATTGTATTGAAAAGAGAGGTGATATAACAATAGTTAAGAAATTTGAGACCAGCCTGGGCAACATGGCTAAACTCTATCTCTATAAAAAATACAAATTAGCCAGGTGGCAGGCACCTATAGTCCCAGCTACTTGGGAAGCCGAAGCAGGAGAATTGTTTGAGCCTAGGAGGTGGAGGTTGCAGTGAGCTGTGATTGTGACATTACACTCCAGCCTGGGAGACAAAGTGAGACCCTGTCTCAAAAAATAATAAAATAAAATAAAAAACACTAGTTAAGAACATAGGTTATGGAGTAGACTATCTGAGTTTTAATCGTTGCTCTGCTGCGTACTAGCTCTGTGACTATGAGCGTAACTTCTCCACCCTCACTTTCTTCATGTGTAAAAAGTGGATAATGATAGTACCTTGTCATACACTTGTTTTTAGGGTTAAATTAATTAATATAGCAAGTGCTTAGAGTAACTCCTGGAATATATGTCTAAATTGCTGTTATTCAAATCCACATTTCTAATTATTTTTATTTTCTTGTGCTGTGAGTTTGTGATAGAGATATATTGAAATCAACCCCCGTAATCTGTGTTTTTCTGCTTGTACTTTGGTCCATCTTTTATTCTCTGTTGTAAAGCTATGATGTGTATATTTAAAATGGTTACATCTCCTTGGTATATTTACACATGTTTGTTATTGCATGGTAATATCTTTCTTGATCCAGGTGTCTTTGTGGAGATTAGAAAAAGCCACACCCTGTGGGGCAGGCAGTTTGGCCTAAGGCTGACTCAGGAGGTTGTCCAGGATGGCTCAGGGATGTCTAGACCAAGCAGCATCACAATTGGTCAGATCTTATCTGAAAGGCTGTTATTCACTCGTTTTCCACCTGAGAGTGTTGCTAGGCCCCATGGCATAGTGCTGGGTTAAGGCTCCAGAACTCCTCCTTAGCCGCTGTGAGACCCTTGTGAGCTACTTGGACATTCTGGGAAACTTGGAGCAAAAGCCTCAGGTATCACTCCATCAGCTAACTGAGGAGGACACGGCTGCCTAGAAGCCACATCTGGAGTTGAGGTGTGGGCTGAGGACTGTGACAAACCAGGGCAGCCATAGATGATGAGAGTGAGAAGGGATTTGGAATTTCCATTTTTCTCTCAGATGGGGTGGGGAAGGGAGTTCCAGATAGCTGGGAATGGGAGTAAGGGGCTACCTAGGAGTGGAGTAAAGGAGAACCAAAGTTCTATCTCCAGTGTTACAGCCTTAGAAAGCTTGGGCTCTTTTTTAAATCTTTCAACTTGGGGTCTCACTATGTTGCCCAGGCTGGAGTGCAGTGGCTGTTTACAGTTGTAATCATGGTGCACTAAAGCCTCAAATTCCTAAGCGCAAGCAGGTCTCCTGCCTCAGCCTCCTGAGTAGCTGGCGCTACAGGTACATGCCAGCTGTACCTGGCTCTGTGGGCTCTTCTAGAATATCAGATCCACAGGAGGGACAAAAAGCACTCACCAATGAAGGATTGACAGTGGAAGTCAATAAGATGGTGTGAATGGGTTTAAAATCCGGAGAGACTCTTTAAACCAACATTTTTTAAATAGGATTAACCATTGTCAAATTTTGGGAGAAGCGATAGTTGTTAAAGGCTATAGCCAATTCAGGTTCTTACTAGTCCCTCTTATACACATATTTTCCAGTCAAACTGAGTGTTGTCAGTTTCCTGTTCAAACCTTTTCTGCCAGTGTGCCTTTACATTCACCTTTCTCACTGTCCCAGGGAAAGACAGGAGATCAAAAAAGGACACATGCTTTGTGCCAGGTGAACCTGGGTCTGGAACTGTTCTTTCCTAGTCATGGGATCTCGGGCAATTTCATACATTTTCCTTAATTTGACCTCAGGGGAGGAAAAAAAGAAAGAAAAAGGTGGTGTCATAATAATATCTTTCTTTGTAAGTTGTAGTAAGACATAGCAAGTTGACAGACACAGCAAGCGACCAATAAATATTAATTTGTTTCCCCTTTTCTCTCCTTAGGAAGTATTTTTGACCAATATTCTACCAATATTAATCTACCCATATTCTAAATGGTAGAATATTTGCACTCTTTCTCTACCAGTCTTCTAAATGGTCAAGTCAAACTGTTTTCAACACACACACTAATTAAAAGTTTTGTTCCTTCTAACTTCAAAATGTACTTGGAAGTTGTCCATTTCTCTTAGTTTCTGCTGTTGCCTAGCCACTATCATTTCTCTTACTTCTGTGATAACTTTCCATCTGGTCTCTGCTGCTCTAGTTTCCATCCACATAATAACCATAGTTCTCTTTAAAAAATAGAAATAAATCATATAATCTATAAATTAGAAACCTTTAGCAGCTTCCCACAGATTTTAAATAAAATATACATTTCTTCCTATGGCCTCTGAGGCCCTATGTGATTGTGCCCTCTCCTTCTATCCTCCCCCTCTTCAATACATTTCATCTTCCTATGAATACTGTGTTATACGCAGTTCTTTCTCCTTTCAAGACCTTACACTTGGCTTTATTCTCTCTGTGGAGAATGTTTTCAGGTCTCAGCTCAAATGCTTGAACTTCAAAGAGATCTTTCTTAGCCACTTTATCTGAAGTTGCCTCCTGCTGCCCCTAATTGTTCTCCGTCAGATTATCCTATTTTAATTTATTCCAAAACAATTGTCATTATTACTCAAAGACCAATTACTATTATTATACTTAAATGTATATGCTTATTTATTGTTTTCTTCCCCTAGAGTATAAGTTTCATCTATCTTAATCAACTGATATGTTTCTAACTCTTTACATAATACCTGATATATGGGAAAATGCCAAAATATATTGGCACAATGCATGAATGAATAGTGTTTTCTTTATGAAACCTCTCAGAGTACTCCTATTGTAGGTAATTCCTCCCTCCTTGGAGTCCCCATTGTATTTAATTTCCATCTCTTACTGTATTGTCATGTTCCTTGGATTTTGGTTATACATAGATATTCTTATGTATCCTCTGCTCGACTTCAGGGTGCTGGAGAGCAGAATTGAAGGGAAATTGGTTGAATTGATGAATCAAGTAAAAATGATTTAAAAATCACCATTATTTAAAATACAGATAGAAGAGACAGTGCTGAAAATGGCTGTGGCT
This sequence comes from Lagothrix lagotricha, assembly GCA_963574225.1. NCBI lineage: Eukaryota > Metazoa > Chordata > Mammalia > Primates > Atelidae > Lagothrix > Lagothrix lagotricha. The sequence continues at coordinate 35,853 of CAUYNB010038507.1, read as the reverse complement.
TGACTCACCAGCACTTCTCAACACGTCTTGGCAATCATGTCATTTGGACTGTAACTAGGCTTGTTGGAGGATATGTACATTTTTTGGGATTGTCTTCAACATGCCCATGCCATTTTCTCAGCCTCATTAAGTTTGTAAAATGAATTGACTCTTTATTCACTTCTACACTGAAGAAAACCACCAGCATATGACTTTTTAAAAAAATTATTTAACTTTAGAGCTGATGTCTTTTTGAAGCCAGAGAATGACAATTTCCGTTCTTTATGACATTCATGATTTAAAACCTTTTCCAGGCCAGGTATGGTGGCTCATACCTGTAATCCCAGCACTTTGGAAGGCCGAGGTGGGTGACTCACTTGAGCTCAGGAGTTCCACACCAGCTTGGGCAACATGGCAAAATCCTGTCTCTACATAAAATACAAAAATTAGGGGGGCGTGGTTGCACACACCTGTAGTTCCAGCCACTTGGGAGGCTGAGGTGGGAGGATTGCTTGAGCCTGGGAGGTCGAGGCTGCAGTGAGCCTTGATTACACCACTGCATTCCAGCCTGGGAGACAGAGGGAGACCCTGTCTCAAACAAACAAACAAACACAAAAAACCAGAAACAAATAACTCTTTTATTGTCTTCCTTCTATTCCTCCTTTTTTTCTTCCTCCTTCTCTTCCTCCTTATATTTTTCTACCTCTTTCCATTCTTCTTCTTTTTCCTTTTTTAAAAATTAATTTTTGACTCAATAGAGAGTCAAAATGTATTAGGCATCTTCATGCAGTTTTTAAAATTAGTTCTCATAACAAATCTGTGAAGTAGTTGTTATTGCTTCCATTTTGTAAAGGAAGATCAGAGGGGTGAAATAGTTCATACAAAATCTTCACAGGTGGTGGAAGTGGGATTCAAATCTGGGTATTCCTGCTAATGTCAGGCTAACACTCTAGTGTCCCTTGGAAACACATTAATAGATAAAACAGAACAGAAATACTACTGAAGGCTATGGTTGAAGATTTAGAAGCACAGATTACATCTGTTCCTGAAAGGCTATAGCTGTACTGGAAGAAAAATGTAGACATATAAACATAACTTGGCCGGAACCTGTTTTTTGTGCTGTCTGTGATTATAAACACTTGAGAATGTTGTCCTTCCCCCTCATTTCCTTCTTGCCATATGCACACATTTTCACTGTTTTAACTATATCAGTAATGTGAGTGCACTGCACAGATGGGGAGAGTTGTGGAAAGTTCAGTCATATGGCTGTTGAACTTTGCTCCCCTCACTGCCTTTCCTGTGATGTTTCCTGGAATGTTAAGACAGGGGCATTATCATGAACTGGTTATTATATTAGATTCTATCCTGACCAAGGCATGAAGGGTCATAAGTAAAGAGAGTCCTTTTGGATATGTTCTATATAGATTTAGGGAGATTTAACAAAAGTAATAGACATCAAAAGAGAGGATTTTAAGCAGCTGTCCATCAAGGTCACGATGGCACCTTTTTTTTAAGTGTGTGAAGAACAAAATTGGGAAACTATGCTTTTATGGCAAATGCTTAAGTAATATTATGACCTAAATTTAAATTCACTTTTGTGAAGTTTAAAAGTAATGAGATATTATTTATTCATCTTTCTTCTCTATCCTTTATCTTACTATTGGCAATAGTAGGAATTCAATACATTTTTTAAATGAACAGATGAAATAACATTGTTTTAGTATCTTTGACATGGACTTTTGTCTCTAACCTAATATCATCCCATGATTTTGTTAGTATGAAATGCTTTTCACTACATGTCACGGATAATGCGATGGGATTGTGAATATGGAAGACTCTTGAACATTATAAGCAATAAAACACAGAAGAGTAAAATGATAGTGAATACACTGAATCAGGCCATTATTAACAACATCAATTGTTACTGTTCCATAACGATGAGAAAATAACAAATGATAGAATTCTAGTTGATATTCATAAGTAATTCTTTTCTTCTTTAGAGCTTCATAATTGGTGAGCAAAGTCATGTTTTGGGTTATGATACTGCCAATTTCTTCACTTACTGGTGGGGATAGGATATGGACTAGATGTGAGGAGATACTTGTCCAGGTGGTAAACTGGAACAGGCATTTCTTTTGTGGAGTAAAGGTGCAAAGTTGTATAAGTAGTCCAGAAAGCAAGCCAAGTCCAAACACCTAGAAGGTGTAAGAATTGAGTGGTTTCATGTAGGAGCCAGTCATCAAGTTGAATAGAGAGTATCCAACAGCCGACCCAAGTCAAAAAGTCTGAAAGGTAATGCACAGTGGAACTCGGTGAGAGAGAAGTCAGGGAGTAATTTTAGAGCTGTGGAGCCCCGGTGGTTGTGAGTGGAGGACATGTGTGACATGTGGACAAATGTGAATGTTGCAGGGTTATAGCAACATTCCCCAGTATGGAAGAATAGACCCATGGTGTGGAGGCAGAGTGATTGTTTGACAATAACTCACTTTTTTAAAAAAAACATTAATTTATTCGTTAAATATTTACTGAGTGCCTACTCTATGCCTTATACTGTATTCTGTGCACAGAATGCAACAGCTAATGAGATCGACAAGATCCTTTCCCTTATAGAGCTTACAGTGTGTGGAAGGTAATGTTAAGAAAATTGGAATTATAGTATAATATTAATATAATACATCATATTATAGAATGTGGAAAATCCAGGTTTCATGGATGTAATACTAATAGGTAATGCTTGTTGAACAGCTACTATGCATCAGGCACCATTCTTAGTGCTTTATATGCATTAACAAATTTAATCCTCATGACAACTTTACAAAGTATTACTATTGTTATTTGCATTTCATGTATGAGCAAATGGAGTCCCAGGAAGGTGAAGTTTTACTGTCAGAATCTTGTAGTAATATTTGAAACCAGTTCATTTCCAAAATCTAAAGCTGTAATCATTATATTCTCTAATTTTCCCATTGTTTATTAATTTCTCCACTTTCAGTGGAAAGTGGGTGTGAGGCTAGGACAAGGACCTGGGAAAAGTGTCCCCAAGCAGAGGTAAGACTTGGGGGCAGGAGCAGAGGTGTAGTTGGGGAGAATGGAGGTGGTGGTAGCAGGGATTGAGAACGGGGACGGAGGTAACATGTTCAAGACTCAAAGGCAAAAAGGAGATGGTGAAATTGGAGAGCAGTCAGACACTCAAGGTGGGGGGTGGTAGAACTTTTTTGTTGTTGCCGTTGTTGCTTGTTTTTGGTTGAGGTCTGAGCTTCTTCTGGGGCCCAATGCAAATGTGCTAAAGATGTTTAGACTTGTGATCTTATTAGTAGTCAAATATCCGTCTCCTGAGACCCTAACTGTCTGTCCCATTTTCCTTATCACATTATTCTTTAGTTTGTATGTGTCTACAGTCAAAACCCGTTCTTCATCTGCTTGTTAACTTCAAGTGATATTGCAGTGGTATCCTGACCAACTCATTAACTTTTCATTTTTACTGCTCCCTATTTACTAGTACTTTCACTGTTTATTAATTTATCCATCAAGAGTCAGACAAGTAAAGTAAATGAAACATTGCTAAAATGACAACTATATTTTATCTAGACTAGGCAACCACTTTGTAGTTTAGGAAGTAGATACTATGTAAAAATCAAGGTTACTGTATGAAAATGTATGAAACATGACTAAACACAACTCTGCTTTGTCTAGACAGGTAAACCATTTTGGTGGCATAGGATGTGAATACTTTGGCATAAAACAGAATTTTGGGATAATTTATTATTTCTGGCCATAACTTTTAGATTAATTTTTAAGATTTTATTAATAGTAATTAATCCCCAAAAATGCTAAATTTAAATATGAGAGAAAGAATAATGATAAATATATAATATTTTAAACTGGTATCCACCTTTAAAACTGACCATGTACAAAGGATAAGTTTCTGGACCATCATCCTACTTAAACAGGCTTGCAGCAGGCATTCCAGCTTTACCAGTTAGGGAACAAAAAGAATTTCCGTGTAGGATACTTTGTGCAATTTACACTCGAGGGAAAAAAGAAAAAAGAGGTGAAGAGTATTTTAGAACAATGATTTTCTCTGTTTCTATGAGAAGACTTACACTCTAACCTACATTTCAATTCTGCCTGGAAAGGAATAACTGATATTGTCATTACTTTTCAAAGTGGGGGCTGCCTTGGTAAGTTTTAAGATCTCCATGTACTTTTTAAATGAATGATAATCATTTGTTTCAATGAAGTTCTACTCTCAGCAAGACAAACTTTGCTGATGTCATGTAGAACTTTCATTTATGAATGCCTTAGTGTATACTTGAGTATACATCCTCTGGGTACTTGTCACTAGTATTAAGGTACTCAAAATATGACTTGGACACCGTTGTAATAAAATAAACTGAATGAAATTTGTGCTTGTGTTATTTAAGCTTAATCCTGAAACTTTAGCTCTGATAGTCATGGTTCCCAATAAATAAGTGGGGAAGCTAGAAGTAGTCATGTTATCAGTCTAGCAATAGACTAATCAGAGGAGAATGAAATTTTACCCCTCTTAGTGAAGAAATCAGGCAGAGAGGCTAACAAGATAGGATAGATGAATTTCAGGAATATTGACCATAAGCCAAAGACATGTAATTAAGTGAATCAGTTTTGACACTGTCCCTGATAATAAAAGTGTCAACAATATCCTAAAGGTAAAAAAAATACCTTGGGGTCCTAAACCGAAAGCTTTTAGTGTGGAGGAGATTTAGATGTTGGTTACAGCACAAGGTCCCAGGTATTTTAATACTAATGATGTTTATATAAAACTCTCCGACCTTTAAAGCAATTTTTGTTCTTTTGTCCAATGTTATTGTCCATGTCCTTCTTGTCTTCTTCAACTCACAGAAGTTTTTCCTTTGGCTAACTTCTTTGTTTCTTTCTTTATACCTGCAGCTATCATAACCCAAAGGTTAAGGAACAGGGTTAGGGGCGTGAGAAGAGCAGAGATCTGTCCTCTTGAGTGAGATTGTCTGGAAAAGGGCAGCATTGATTCCAGGAGTACCTAGGCCCCAAAACCCAGGACACTGGTAAATTGATCATGCCTGGAGAGATTCTATTTTCTGCAGCAAAATGTGAGGGAGAGCTGACACCAGATCTGGGTGCAAACGCACAGAGGCACATGGTGACATTGAAGCAGACACCGGAGAACCAGCACTGGGGCCACCAGAGACAGGCTGACAACCACAAGGTGAACTTAGGCCTAAGGGAAAATTCCAAGGGAGAAGTTTGGGGTCAATTCCTGGCAGGAATTACAGGGAAACAAAGGCAGATTTCAAAAATGAGGATTTAGTTACTGAAAGGACCCACTTGATGGAGCATTAAAATAATCAAGCTGAAGTTAGAGACAAAAATGATTTTATCTAAAATGGTATCTTTTACCAGTATTTCTGCCCTTTGCTGCAAGATAGTTCCTTATATTAATTAGCTTTTGGAATAAGTTAATGGTAGCTTTTCCAGGAGCTTCACAGTATCTTTTCTTAAATGCCTAGTTAAATATGAAGAGCTACATCACATTTTAACACTGGCTGTGTTATCTAATATATTGTAGAAGAAAAGAAACTTGCCAAATGTGCATGTATATTATCTCATTTAACACTCACAGTTTTGGCATGGGGTAGGTACTTTTATGTCCATTTTACAAATTAGAAAGGTAAGGCTCTGAGAAATTCTTTAAATCACTTAAAATCACTCACACATAGCTCTCTGTTACCCAGTTACTCATGTTCTAAGTTTTATGTGCTATAAAATGTTTAACATTCTTATACTAACAAAATGTTTACATTATATAAGGACAGTCTCACATAATGAGAAACACTCGTATATAATTGACTGTACAAGTTGTTTGTTCAGGTCAGAAAGAGAAAATATGTTCTAGGACCCAGGAACTGTTAACCCTGTGATACAGTCTGTAGAGATAGAGGTCCTCATTCTTCATGGGAAGGAAGCCAGTTCCTGAATGAAAAACAAATGCATACAATTAAAAGTAGTTTACAACTCTTTTAACCAACTTGAATTAACTCATGGGATTCTAGAAAATAAATTCAGGAGCGATACATACTTGTTAAGGGTCATTTTGAGAAGAGAAGCCTGTATTATTCTCTACTTCTTTGCATGGTGAAATGGAGGGTGAAGGAGAAAAAGGATGTGCAGTAGATGCTATGTTTCAACATGACCGATAGGTTCAGCAAAGAGTGTGATAAATCCGTAGATGAAGGATCCATAACCAGTATTTCTGTGAGAAGTTAGAGTTATAGTGGTTAATATTTCAAGTGATGTTTTTAAAGCAACTACTTCACTTCATATAGAATTCTTATCTGATGCTATTTTTTAGGAAGAGTTGTATTATCGTTTTGACTCATGTGGATATTTATTGTGCTCCTCAAGGTTGTAGCATGGATTTTCTTTTGAACATCACTCTGTCAGGCAGTATACATACATCATCCCTTTTATCATGCTTTCTGACCTATGGATCTAATATTAACATAAAAACAGGTAGTATAAATATATACTTACTGGAACTTTATCCTTGTGTGGATTAAGTTTCTCTTTGGTCTCTTACTCACTTACTGAGATGTGGCTCTAAGTAGTACTGACAACCTCCAATGAACTTAATGTGAATGAACCACATGAAATAAGAGCTCAATAATATAGTTGAATAAAGTCTATATGAATAGTAAGTAATTTGATATAAAGAAATTTAATTACAGTGTTTAATTTTAATGAGAACAGATAGAGCAACAACATGTAATACATATATGTTACATGTTCAAAGATGAGGAAACCAAGGCATAAAGAGGCACGATAACATGTCTCAGTTCATACATCCAGTAGCTGGGTAATTAGGGCCAGAATCTGAGTAATTTACCTTGAGACTTCATTCTTGAACAATAATGCAGTAGAACAATGGTTCTCAAAAGGTGGTTCCTGGACCAGCAGCATCAGCATTAACTGGGAACTTAGAATAAATGCAAGTTATTAGGCTTTACTCAAGAAACTTGATGGGGACCAGCAATATGTGTTTTAATCGATGTTATCCTTATTTTCTCTTAAGTTAGAGAACTCTTAAGGTGGAGCAAAGGCCACAGTCTCTGGCCGCGCTGTTCTTCTTATCTCTGTGTGGTCTATTGTAAAAAGCTCCTCCTCTTCTTTTGGTCTGGATGGTTCAGCTACTCCTGGGGTCTTGTGTACCCATATCCTTATAACTACCTCCAGGTGTTTAAGGCAGCTTGAGTTATGTTTATGATTTGCAATTAAAATATGTAATTAGAACAAACACTTTAGACAACTGGAATATGTTTGGTTTAATGAAGCTTATTAAACCAAAGCAAGGTTCTATTTCTGGAAACATGGTAAACTAGGATAGTCAGACTAACCCTACTGGTGAAAACAGCTAAAACAATTTTTGGTGAATACCTATATAATCTTAAAAGCATGAGAAAGCTGAAAAATAACAAGGAATCACCTGGCTAAAACCTCAGAAGAAATTGAGAACTCAGAGGTCATTGGAAAGCTGAAGCTGCTTTTGCCTGAGGAAATTAGCCAGTTGCATAACCTGGCCAACTTGAGCCCAAAGTCTACTCATGGTAGGGAGTTTAAAAGGGGACATTCTCCCTGCATAAAGCTGAGATTCCAAGGGCTATATTTCAGGATAACAGTGAACCAGAAGTAAACTCTCCTGGCCCTCTCAGGAAACTGCAAGAGGAGTCATTTTAGTGCTTAGCAGAAGATAGCCCAAAAATCAAACCAAATGAAATAAACAGATCTTTTTAGCTAACCACTGGTGTTCTTAAGAACTCATTGCTTAAATACACCTTACCTAGGCAGTTCAAATAAAGCTAGGTGTGGATTTAGTTTAAGGTTATTCTGAACAGGTGGTGCTTTTGTGTGTGTCTGGGAGACTGCAAATACCAATCCTAAGCCTCCAAGAATTCCCAAATAGTTCCATGAATAACTTGGGCAAATTACAGTCAAATTTAAGAAAGCACACAAGGAATCTAGGAACCCAGAATAAGAACCAGCAGAAACAACCAACCACTGAAACAGAACCAGAAAAGGTAAGGTTTTATACTTGTCAGATAGATTATAAAACAACATCCTTTCTTTAAAGAAATAAGACAAGCTTCAAAATAGTTTAAGGGAATAGGAAACTAAAATCCTAGCAGATCTGAAAAAAAGTAGAATTCAGAGAAATCATTAAAAGAAATTAAACCAAGGGACTGATAACAAAGGCTTAATGTGTTTCGTGCTCTGAACAACCATGCTTATTTTTGATAAGAGTAGATTTCGTGAAATGTATTTTATGCAATTAACTTTAGATTCAAATTTATTTGAAATTAGTGAATAACATGCTTCAGTTAACATTTACATTCTAGATTGTTGCTATATAAACATAATTTAAAGTACATTAAACTTACATTAAGTTTGTATTTCAGTGTCCATATCCAACTGAGAGATTGATTTAGATAGTGATTTGTGAGCTCTCCAATAATTGAGCAAAGACATAATATTGGTCTCAATTATCTGAATATGTCATGAATACTTGTGAACTTTGAGAGTAAATATTTCGGTTAAATGATGTCAGTTTTCCATTTTACTTATCAATTTCAGTTAAACTGTTTAAAGGGACTAAGTAACTTTGGAAGCAAAGCAAAGACAAGACAATAGTGACAATTTCACAAGCATGCAAGTAGAAAGTTTCTGGGCTCCACTAGCATGCAGCTGATTTAACAGTAACATAATCTGTGTTCCCCAGTGAATAATTTTAATGTTCGGGATTCATAAAACTTATAACTGAGGCTTAGTGTGTGGAAAGGAAAGAACCACTGTGTTTTAACTATGAATAAAGGTATCTGCAAATGTTGGATATGTAATATCCAATTCATCCCTAGAGATGCTAATTATTCTTTAAGAATGTGGTAATGAGGTGAAACATACTGTTTGCCAGCAGGCATAATAGATCGTATTTCATATCACTTATTTAAATCAGGGCATTAATTTTCATTACAAGATAAAGTCAGTGATAGAAATAGAGGCAAACTATGGAGAACGAAAAGTTTAGCAAGTATAGGCAATAAGCCACACAATAATTGGCTCATGAAATGCTGATCTCATTTACTTGCAGCCAGACTCGTTGAAAGATGGGTATCAGAAGAAAAACAAAAATCCCCTCTGTGGTGCAATATTAATGTTAATAGCCCTTAGCAAGGAAAAAACATAAAGTTCAAGTTAACTTCCATAAAGGATAATTCCTTTGAATGCAACATGAAGCCAGAGAGGGAAAATATAGTTTCTACTTTTTACATTATTATTATTTCTCAACATACATTTTCTAACACCTATCATGTCAAAATATTGAGAAAGAAGCCCACTTTGTTCAGAAAGCTTACAACTGGTATAACGAAGGGCCAGGATGACAGTAAGTTGGCTTCTTACATTTAATGAATATTTGATGTTTTGATTTGCATTTTATCTTTTTCCTCTTCTATGTATTTCAGTCATAGATTAGAAGATGGGCTGGAAAAAAGTAAGAATTTTCACAGGAGATGGCTGATTTGTTTGACAGGAAAGCATGTAGAAACAGGTAGGAGAAGGTGACTTAATCCATTGTTATGTCCTCTGAGAAGAGAGAAAGCAGAAACAAAAGGTAGGTAAACCCCAAGATTCAGCGATCAGGAGAGTCCTTATGCTGCATCTGCCACTTGAATGAATGAGTAAACAAATACACTTAAGGAATGTGTTCTACAAGTTGATGCAAAACTTGGTATATCTAAGGCATCAGGTATTTAGGGCAAATACTCTCAAAGTCAAGATGGCCAGTATGGTTTGGGTGGGTGTGGTGGCTCACACCTGTGATCCTAGCACTTTGGGAGGCCGAGGTGGGAGGATCACTTGAGCCCAAGAGTTTGAGACTAGCCTAGGCAACATAGTGAGACCCTGCCTCTATTTATTTAAAATCATATTAATAATAATAATAAAAGAATGGGCTTTGGAATCAGAAGACATGAATTTAAGTATTATATCTTACGTTTTGACCTTGAACAAAATATTTAACCTCATTAAGTCTATCTTCTCATAGAAAAGATGAAAAGAGATATAATTTACAAAATATCTGGTACGGGCCGGGTGCAGTGACTCACGTCTGTAATCCCAGCACTTTGGGAGGCACTTTGGTTGGCCGAGGTGGGTGGATCACCTGAGGTCGGGAGTTCGAGACCAGCCTGAGCAACATGGAGAAATCCCATCTCTACTAGAAAAACAGGATTAGTTGGGCGTGTGGTGCCTGCCTGTAATCCCAGCTACTTGGGAGGCTGAGGCAGGAAAATTGCTTGAACCCGGAAGGTGGAGGTTGTGGTGAGCCAAGATTGCGCCATTGCACTCTAGGCTGGGCAACAAGAGGAAAACTCCATTTCAGAAAACTATCTGGTACATAGTAGGTTAAAATCCTAAAAGGAATATGAAAAATTTTGTTTCTACATTATATGACAATTGTGTCAATTAGCGGAATTTTAAATATTTCATTTGAGGGACATTTTATACAATACTTCCTTTAATATCATTTTGGCCAAGAATGCTCTTTACAAATACTTCGGGAATAAGGAGACTTTTTTGTGTTACATTGTGAGACTTTATAATAGGCCAGGTGCGGTGGCTTACACCTGTAATCCCATCACTTTGGAAGGCTGAGGTGGGAGGATCACTGGAGCCCAGGAGTTTAAGACCAGCCTTAGCAACATGGCAAGACTCCATCTTTACAAAAAATGAAAAAATTAGCTGAGCATGGCGGCATGCACCTGTGGTCCCAGGTACTCAGAAGGCTGAGATGGGAAGACTGCTTGAGCCCAGGAGATAGAGGCACAGTGAGCTGTGACTGTGCCACTGCATACCAGCCTGAGTCACAGTGTGAAACCCTGTCTCAAAAAAAGAAAAGAAAGGACTTTGTAATATATATTTGGATAAAAGGATAGCCTGATTGGTGAGAAATATTTTGCCTATCATATAAAAAGAAAAATGGCAGGGTAGAGAAGAGTTTGGGTTGTTAAAAATGTATATGGGCAGCTATATTAGTTAGCTTTTGCTGTGTAACAAATTATTACAGAACTTAAATGGTGGTGGTTTAAGGCAACCACCATCTCTACTAGATGGTCTTGTCTGGTTTTACTAATGCCTGTGTGATAAGCCGCAGAGTCAGGTAAGTCTGGCTCTGGGATGACCTCAGTTGGGATTGCTTACTCTGCTTCTTATGGGCTGCCATCATCACGGATGCTAGCTTAGGCTTTTTTACATAGTGGCTGACAAGGTTCTAAAAGAGCAAGAGGAAGTGTGCAAATCCTCTTACGGTCTGCTCTTGGAACTGGCATACCATCACTTTCACCATATTCTGTTGGCCAAAACAAGTAACAAGACCGGTCCAAATTCAAAGGGTGAGGAGATAGACTGCCTCTTGATGGGAGGCAAAATTATATTTCAAACGGTATGCATATAGATAGTTCGGCTATTTTTGCAGTCTTCTACTGTAGGGAAGTGAGTTCTGGCAGATTTTATAATGTGAAGAATGAACTACAAGAGACAGATTCCACCAAACCTCAAAAACATGACGACTCTCTCTACAGAGAAAGAACTGAAAGGGTAATGTGAAGCTTGAAAGGAGCTGTGTTTGGGATGAATACTGAAGGAGAAACAAGGATTTAGACTTTTTCAGAGAGTATATATTAAAGCTATCCTCAGCAAAAAGTAAATAATTTAGCTTTTAAGTTTAAGTTAGATAAAATTTTGAAGACCACAATTGGGCAATTGCAATACAGAAAAATCAAAGGTGCTGTATAAATGTTTTTTTGTTTTGTTTTGTTTTTTAAAAAGAGAGGGGGAACACATAAAGAAAAAGATCCAGAGTCTATCCAAAAATATAAAGATGACATATGGCTAGCTATGATTTTCTCGTCCTGAAGAAAAATGGAGCTTTTGTTTCATAATGCAGTAGCTCCATTTTAGACCACCTAAATGAAAACAGGAGTTTCTGAGAAACCTGATCTTTTTTGTACTTGTAAATAGGGTGAAGGGCAGGAGACAAGTAATGTCTCTTCAGCTCTGTAAACTGTTTCTAAGTTACGGCAGTGTGAGAATGTGCCTTAATCTTTTTCAGAATTTATATTTTTTATGTGCCCATCACTAATACTCACTTGCCTCCTCTCTGGAGCAGTCATTTAGCAGGAACTATCATTTTATTCTAGCTGACTGGGCAGGAAACAAAAATAAAATTGACGTTTAAGTGCAGGGCCTTATTAAGGCAGTGTTTGTGATCACCAGACTGTTAGTTAAAGGCAGGACTGTCATGGCACACCCAGCTGATCTCCGGTGCTCACACTAGCTTTTTTCTCTTTCTTGAGGCCTATTGCAGTTTGTCATTACAGCTGAAAGCTGGATCCTGGGCTGTTCTGGAAAATGAAGCTAAATAAGAGCCTGAGTGACAGAGAGGACAGGACCATGTTGTAGCATTGTTATTCAAATCCCATTTTAGATATAAGATTTAGCAATGTGTTATCAGGGCACTAATTATGTCTTATTAATGTTTAAGAGATTAGTTTTATGTGTGCTAAAAATGAGGAAGTCCTTGAACCTAGAGCATTCCAGAATACTGTAATGTGCCCTTGCACCACGGCCAACAGGCTAATGCAATTAAAGTTCTCTACAAAGGACAGGAGGGGTCAGTAAGGTTTGGCAGATAACCACAGGTGCTGTTCACCCTGATTGACGTAAGCAGTTAGACACTGGGGCTTTCAAGATGAACATGAAACATAACCTGTTCATTATTTGGTGTGAAGTAGGAGGGATTTGGGTAGGCTCTAGGAATGCACATATGTAAGCAGGCCCTCTAAATCATGCACATAGTTGGAAATTATCATCCCTTTTATTGTTTGGATGATTTGGTAGGTATTGTAGCTGACTTTTTGTCACACTGCTTTTCACCTTTTGGACTTAAGCTGTTTGACTGTTCAACAAGCATTTATTAAGATTTTATAAGATATATGAATGTTTTAGATAATTTGGCTGCTTACTAGAGACAAATACATTTAATTGACTGGATTTAATCACTGATTGGATTTGTATCAGATTAAAATCTGGGACAAATATTCAAATGAATTCAAGTCAGTCAGTTTCAAGAGTTCTATCTTGAGCTGTCCTGTTATGTTCCAAACATGGTGGCGGAACCTGTTGATACAGAGGTAATTCATCTCCTTTAGTAGCTCATGATCTCGCTATGCAGACTCACGAATAACGCTGTAAGATGACGCACTGTTTCAATTAGAATTGTAATTTTATAAATGATATAGTGATACAGGTGTTACAGTAATTAACTTCCTCATGGGGAGAATAGAAGCCACCAAAAATGAAATAATGCATGAGAAATTTGGAGGACCCGAAGAAGGGTGAAGATTTGGGAGTGTGAGGCCACTCAAGGCAGTGGGTTTAACACAAACAAGTTACCAGTGTATCAAATGGCACGTCTTGTTTGAGGAACAACAAATAATCTAGAGTGGCTAAAGAATAAAATAAGCAAGGTCACTGGAGTCGGAGCATAGCAGTGGGCAAGGGATTCGTCATTAAGGGCTTTATATAACAGGCTTAAGATTTTCAGTTTAGTTCTGTGGGTGATGAAGAACCATAAAATAGTTTTAAGTTGGGGAGTGATTAGACTAGATTTGTCCTTTAAAAGATAAGTCTCAAAACTGGAGGAAAGCCTAGGAAGCAGCAAATAGGAACTAATCACTGAGATATTTAGGTGAAAGTGGAAATGGAGAGAAGAGAACAAATCCTTGGAGTGCTTCATAGTCAGCAGTGCTAGGAGTTGCTGACAATTGAACATGGGTAATGAACTTCATTTTGAACTTCATCTTGATTGAAGTATCAAGATGAGTCCAGGGTTCTTTCCTCGTTTGGACCATCGAATATCTAGACAGTTATATGTTAGTATTGGGTATTCATAAGAAGAAATGTATTTCTGGAGGTGTGGAGTAGCAAAGAATTTTGGTTTTGGACATTGTAGTGGTAACTACTGATTGCCTACCCAACATCTATTTCTTACCTTCTCTGTTAAGGGAAGATGACTGTTGCAGTCTGTTTGTGCTGCTATAGCAGAATGCCACAGGCTGGGTAGTTTATAAAGAACACAAATTTTATTTTGTCACAGTTCTTGAGGCTGAGAAGTCCAAAGTCAAGGTGCTGGCACCTGTAAAGTCTTCTTGCTGTTTCCTCACATGGCAGAAGGTGGAAGGGCCCACAGAGATGAATATTTCCTTACATGGAAGAAGAGCAAAAGAGTGAGCTCATTCCCATAAGCTCTTTTTATAGAGACATTAATTCACTCCTGAGGGCTCTGCTTTCATGACATAAATACCTCCCCAAAAGCCCTACCTCCCAACACTGTTGCATTGGGGATTGTTTCCAACACATGAATTTTGGGGGACACATTCAGACCATAGCAGTGGCCATCATTTATAGTCTAAGGATAGATCATAGTTAGTGTATGCCAGTGATTCTCCACTGGGAGTGATTTCACCCTCCAGGAGACATTTGGCGTTGGCCGGAGACATTTTTGGTTATCCCATGTGGGGAATGCTACTGGCATGTAGGATGTAGATGCCAGGCATACTTGTAAAAATACTGCAGTGCATAGGATAACCCTCCACAACAAATGATTTTCTGGTTCTAAATGTCAGTACTTCAAAGACTGAAAAACCCTGGTCTAAGCTAACTGTGGTTAATCTCTTTCCAATGATTGATTTAGGAATGAGCATGGGCCTAATTTCATAGGACTTTTGTAAAGTTTTTCTCTTAAAGTAAGTGATGCACTTAGTTTTATGGATGGTGTTATGCCTGCACATGACATGTAGAATTGTTGCATCCATGTTTTCATCAGCTTGAGGATGAAGCTGTCATATAGACGAGGGAAGAACTAAGGAAAATGCAGAGAAAAAGATTTGGAGCTTTGATGTACATTTTAACTGTGCCTGTAGCCTGTTCTACCTCATGTCACATGGGGCTATAAATTTACTTGTGGTCTAAGACAGAATGAGTAGAGTTTTCCTATTACTTGTAACCTAAAGCATCCTAACTAATACTTCATGTTGAATTGCTTGTGGATGATTCCGAATGGTAGTGTTAAGTATTAAACTTGTAGCATTGGAGCTTAGCAAAAAGGTTAAGATTGGAGTTAAAGCTGTAAAAGATGTCATAGAGAGGTGACAGGTGCAGTTATGGAACTGGTGATCTAGTCCAGTTAGAGCTTGGAGAGCAAGAAGAAAATGCAATAGAAGTAGAATTTTACAATATAGCTCTTAAATTATGAGGATGAGAATAAGAAAACGTAATGAAAGACTTGTTAAAAGGATTCAGAAAAGCTACACATGGAGGTTGGTGAGTGACATGATGTGATAGAGACAACTTTCAGTCTGCTGAAAAGTTGTGCTTTTTATTCTGTATTATAGAATAATTACTAGGATGTAGATGCTCAGCCAGAAACTACCTTTCCAGATCCTCTAACCTCAAGAAAGTCTAATGGAAAATAATTTGTTTATTTAAAGTTTGGGGGAGTTGAACATATATCCTAAGCAGAAGGATAAACAAGACTTTGTAGTAGAAGAAAAACATTGATAAAAGAAATAGATGTGACCAATGGATGGCTATGGAATAGACGTGAAGGGCTGCATTTAAATTCACTTAAGAAGGGTATAACTTTGGAAAGGAAAAGCAACTCTAACACCAGTTTGTCTACTGCAGGAGGAAAAATGGAAAGAACGCACACAATATAAATAAAGAAGAGAGTAGTTAGAGGAATTCATGGCTAACTTTTTTTTTCTTCTGACAGTGTCTGTTGAGAGTGAGGGACTGTAGTGCTTAGTGTGAATGTTAAAGGTTTACTAACTACTTTTAGGCAACAGAGAAGACGGGCAGGGAGAGATAAATAAATGAATTACTGAGCTGTTGGAGTTGAATCTCAAATTTGTGATGGATCAAATTAGCATATATGTGTAATTCCCTGTGGAATGCACAGTGATCCTTGAAAAGAAATAGTTTCATTAATCCAAGCTTGAAGTTTAGAAGAAAAAGTGGAATAGATTAACTGGCAAAGTAGTAACTGAAAAAAAATGCTGGTAGGAATGTTGAGTATCACATTGTCAGTAGGAATACATTCATATGACTTTGGAAACTTAGGGTATGGAACAAAATATTGGGAATTAAGAATGGTTTAGAATAAATCATTAGCCATCAATTTATCGTCTCTCAGGGATAGGGGTGGGTGAACACTTAATTAAAATGAGAGTGATGTGGGATAAAGTATGATTGACATCAAAAGGTCACTTCTTGGATGTCCCCTGTGTCACAAATTCACACCATTTTGACATAGAAATGAAATTACCAAAATTCACCCACTTGGCAGAAGAACAGGCTGAGGTTCGGAGATGCTAAAGGCAGGGTGGATTCTCAAGGTCAGGTAGCTTTTTAGTGACTAAACTGAGATTATCACCTGGATATTTTTGTTCTTAGCTGAATGTGTTCTTTTTTGAGCAGTTCTAGAGTATATGAAAGGCAGAGACTTCATAAAAACTTCAAGAATAAATAAGAAAAGGAATAAGCCAGCGCATCATGGTGGCACATACCTGTAGTCCCAGCTACTTGGGAGACTGAACAGGAGGATCACTTGAGCCCAGGAGTTCGAGACTGTTGTGTGCTATAACCATGCCTGTGAATAGCCACTGCACTCCAGTCTGGACAACATAGTGAGACTCCATCTCTCAAAAAAAAAAAAAGGAATGAGTGAGCCTCTTCAGTTAAACAAATATAAATGCCTCATTGAACTGGGAACTATTTTGAAAACATTTTTCTGTCTACCATATTATGGACGTTCTAGGAGGTTGGTCACATATAAACAGGCTGGCTCCTATGGTTTGGGAGGGACATATTTTGCAGGGAATCTGGATGAAAGCCAGGTACGGCAGTTGTTTAGGAGTGAAATAACAGGGTGATAAAATTCACTGGAGGGAAACAAAAAGGGATTTGATGTAACTAATTGATTGTGAATGCAGCCTGAAGCATGTGAATTGGGGAAGACCTTCACAGTCCACTGACTAAGTATGTGCTTTTTAATCAAGAGGTTAGTGTTTCTGTGAGTTCTGTTTCTCTTTTGAAAGGGACTTATTCATTGGGGGAGTTATTGGGAACATGTGTTTATTGGACTGGGCTAGAGAAAGCTTTAACATTGTTGAAAGAGATCAGCCATGTTACTCAACCTCTGCTGTACCCTATGGTAATTGACAATGCTCCAATAGGAGCAGGCTGTATAGAGAAGTGCTCTCTCCCTTTAGGGTTACATTGACTGTCCTGTATGTTGAATGTAAAGCTATGAAGTCTGAGTTTGTTTTTATATGTGACCCAAATCATGGTTCAGAGCGTATGGTTTACTAGGTGAAAAGCCATTGGTATTTCCTATTTATTTATTGGTATTTCTTATTTTATTTATTTCCTATTTATATCAGTTTATTATTTTCATATTTAAATTTTTTGTAAACTCATTCTAGTTTTCTTATCAGAGATTTTTATGAATCTTTAAATTGTGTCTCTTGTGTACTTAATAATTGGAGAGCACAGATGTCTTTCTGCATCTTAATTAGATAGCTTGTTTTTAGGGACTGTATGCTATCTTCACCCCTTGCATGGAATGTTTGTTTCTGTCATTAAATTTTCCCACCCCTGGGTAAGTGAGGAACATGCCCTTCAGGTGGTGATTAACTTTAAGTATCAACAATAATTGTATAGGGTGTGTGTGTGTGTGTGTGTGTGTTCAGTCTTTATTCAAAGAAAATAGCTATATTATAATGTGGAGTAAATACAAATCTCTTTTTTAGTAATTACATTCTTGTGACTTTCTTTGTAATAAAGAAGTATTCCTAAGGATGAAGCTTGCTTCATTAGGTTTCTGCTGGGGATAAATCGTTTTGGAAACTTAGTAAAATAAATAGGGTCATTGTGAGAGTCGGAAAAAATATATATGTTTTTAGCATCCACAGGTGCTGCATTTATTCTGAGATAACAGAAAGCATGATTACATAAAAATGCGTCATATGAATGGCATGTATGTTGCCCTAGAAGTGGCTACCTGTTTCAGACGTTTATGTTTCTGTGATCTCCTTCCTGGTGGAATATTCACTTTTTGTAAGAGTTTACAGATTTTCTTTTGGTAATTGCTACTTTCATTTCATGAATTACATTTTATTATATTATTGTTTATTGTTAAGAATAGAATTGCCTTTGAGAGTATGCTTTGCTCATAGCCAGTTAAACCATAAATACAAGAGACAGTGCAGTCATGCAGCAGGTCTTACTCTTAGGACCTATCGTTCAAGTGTAAAAGTGAATTCGCTAGATCCATACAGGAAGATATTTATTATTATAGTCTTATTTTGCATAATTTCCCATACCTAGGAGCTGCTACAAGTTGCAGTGCCTTTTCCTATCCTTAATTTCTGCTTTTCTCCATTGGCTAGTTATATGATAGATAAAGACATGGAGAGATGAGAATGAAGAGTGTAGATGGAAGTTTCTTGCTGTCTCCTGTCCATCTTCCTCTGTTCAAAGGCATCAGTGCAGAGCATTTTATCTTCTTATACCTCTATAAGGTATCATTCAATACATTCAATAGCTCACTCTCCAGAATCTTACAGCCTTGCTACAGAGCAATCTGAAATTTTAGATGTTTGACACAATGTTAAAGTAGGATTATCGGGATCCCAGTATGCACAACTGTGGTGCACTGTGCCTTCTGTACATCTTACTCATGTTAGATGTAGGCAGCTCTATTATCCTCCAGCTTGTTTGATATGGTCTAAATGAATTCTTGCTTCTGCCCTTTTTGAGGCCTATTTGCCATGCTCTTAACTGCCTTTCCAGGGCATTCAACATGCTTTTCTTATCCTGACATTATGATTACAGGGGAGAGCAGAACTTGAAAGGGGTTGTGGCTGGCTATGGCAGCGGGTGGACTGTTTGCCTAAAGGCCATTGAAAACAAAATGGGCTAGGGTTTCCTCCACCTAATTGGGGAACTTTCTTATTCCTTTGGGTTTCAGATCTTCCAGAGTCAAGATGAACTCTCAGAACCTTCACTGCTTTTAAAGATAATTGGCCCTAAGTGTTCACTTGCCCTGATTAATCCCAGCAGCTCTTAGTCAGTGAGGGGCTCCTGACTCCTGACACAGTGAGGGAAGAACTGTGGGTTTTGGACATGGTGTATAGTTCACTGAGGTATGCGGACTTCCATAGGGACCTCTGTGTGTTTCTCTCTGAAGGTTTCCCATTCCCTCAGAAAATTGTGTCTTATTTTCTCTTTGATTTTTTTTTTCTTCTGTTAAATCCCTCTTTATTGCTGGAAATTAAGTGGGTCAGTTTTGATAGTTCTGCTTTTAGCTTTCTTCCTACACAGGAATACATGAGCTAGACAGACTTGGTGGGAATTTCGGAACGTGTGACACACAGGAGCCCTATTTGTCTGTTGGGGTGTTTCTACATCTTTCCCTGCATTGTCTGCTTATCCCCTCACTCTATTTCTTTTCTTTATTTATTTTGTGTCTTAAATAATTAATCATGGTATCAATTACATATTGTAACATGTACAGACCTTAAGTGTATGTTTTCATGAATTTGACAAATGCATCTACCATGTAAGCCCAGAATGTTCCCTTTATGCCCCTTCTCTGCCAATCCTACCACCATGTAGGCAGTCATTGTTCTGATATCTGTCATGGATAAGTTTTTCATATAAGTGGAATCATAAAGTATGTACTCATTTGTGCCCAACTTTTTTTTTCACTCAGTTTGATGTTTTGCATGAAGCAATTTCTTTTTAATTACTAAGTAATATTTCATTGTATGAATATGCCATAGTTGGTTTATCCATCTTCCTGTTAACAAACATTTGGATGCTTCTGGCTTTGGGATTATGAACATTATACAAGTCTTTTGGGGGACATGTTTTTATTTCTCTTGGATAAATATCTGAGAATACAGTTGCCGGTAATAAGTAGATAGGTATGGCTCAGCATGCTTCTTTAAAATAAATCGATGACATTAGTGGAAAATTTGAGATTTTGTCCATTCACCTCTCTTCCTTACTTCTCTGGTGTATGCAGGAGTAGCATGTGTTTGAGATAACTGTACACTTTCTCGAATCTTCACTTTCTCTTCTCTGGTGACCGTTTCTTAAAAAGAAAGTGACATTAAGATTGTGGCTTCTCCTTCATTTGATTATATTTTTCCTGGTCAGTTTTAATCTGTTTTTGTTCATTTGTTAGGCTTGTGTGAAGGAAGATTCTGTGCTCAGTTTCAAACTGCTTATTTTCCCTGGAAGTCCAATTTATAACAGGCAAAATATTGAAAATTGTTTGTGTAATTCATCATCCTTCTCCCCACCCATGTTTTACATATATTTCTCAAAGCAGACATGTGTTTTAAAATCAAATTTGGCTTTATTCTGCCATCTTGCCCCAGAACTCCAATAATTCCATTTTGAAGGCCAAATAGGAAACATTTTTCTTTAGTGTGACAAATATAATGTGATTCTGTTTGTGGCTGATAGCAGACCCTCTGTCTTCAAAAATCAAACATGCCATTGACGTGAACAAATCTCAGGACAATTCTGGGAAACAGGCATCTTCTTTAGTGGGATATTTTAAAAACACATGGATCACGCTGCTCACTTAGGGAACTTCAAGTAATTTTGTTGTGAATTTACTCTACTTCAAAATGACATTGTCTACTGGATAGAGGTCCATTACATAAATTGGGTGACCTGGTTCCTAATCTTGTCTCCACTTATCAGCTATCACTGGCAAATCATTACTCTTTGTATGACTAAAATCTGTAATCAGTTAAATGTTGCATATATATCTCAGAGAATAGAGATTAGTAAAAAGGTGTCTGTAAGACATTGTGAGATATTTTAGAAGAATAATGCCTCGTGATTTTATAACATCGTGACGATGTTGTTATTTATCAGGCTCCTAGGAGGCCTCTTTTAGTTTCCAAATCAAAGGCCCAGAAATCATTTTCCCTCACATGAGGTTTTCCATGGAAATGCAGAAAACAGTGTTTGGAACTTACATTTACACGGGACATATTCTTCCATGTTCTCTCTGCATGCGCATTACTTTGTATCTAACTTTCTTGTTTTCCCATTAATGTTGATTACCCTTTTCTTCTGTCATTTATTTCTTTGCAGGGAGCTCATTATTTGGCCAATAAGAAACCTGATTTTATTTTAGGATGAAAACACATATAGGCAAAGGGAGGCTGGGCTTTGGATTAAAAATGACGTCTTGGCTTTGCTGCCTCGTCTGGAGTGCGCTAGCATCTTGGCTTTCTTCAGCTTCCTTGGAAATCTGTCCTGTGGCTTAGACTGGTTCCAGCAGTCGCAATGGATCATTGCGCAAAACTTTGCTAGCTGCAAATACCCTCTTAAAAATGTATTTAACCGCAGATTTCAATCCGCAAATTATTGTTAAAACTATTTGAAGAAGAACACATTTCCAGATATAAAGCCAACATGAAACTTTTACATAAATCAAATATGGCAGAACCAAATTAAAACTGCTGCATTTCCCCAGTCTCTAGGTTTGGGCATACTAGTGGCCTAACTTCCCATCTGTGGTTAGTGTCATCATATCCTATACTATGTGCCACCCCTGTGCTACATTTGCCAACATTTCACAGGGAGACTTTTAACCTCCTATACTTGTTAAAAATTAAATATGCAATGACAGGACAGGCTTTTTTGACTTAGTTCTGTTAACATGAGATAACTTTACTTTTCACCATTTTCTTTTTATTTTTCTCTATTTTAATGTAATTTAATAAGTTAAAATACGTTCCTTTAAATTTGAACCTAAGGGGAGAATGTATTTATATGTGTGCATTTGTGGATGTCAGAGTGAGAAAGAGAAAATTGTATGAAGCGCTATGATTGTGTGTGTGTGCGCGCGCACGTGCATGTGTGTGTGTGTGCTTAAGGAACGATTGGCCCAAAAGGCAGACAGAAAATATATACCTTATGGGGTACCCTCTGTATCAGGAGTGAGAAGAATTAGATTAAGGTTGGGGTTGATGGTGGCAGAGAATGCTCTTCATAAGCTGCTTTAAACTCCAGCTTGGCTTGGTCTTTTACTCTGGGCTGGGAGAGTGGGAATCAGCAGGCGCATGCCATACTCAATCAGAGTCTGGAGAGATTGGCAGAAGCACACCCAGTGCCCAGAGATGCCAGTTAACTGAAGCACATGGCGTGCTAAGATTGCAAAATCCACACTGCCTGTTGTCTGAGAGCTCACAGCAAAGTATGTCGGGAAGGAAGTCACCAGTGTGGGAAAAAGGAAGAGAGAAAATTGTAAAAATCCTGAACACTTTCATTGTCATTTTCCAGCTCTCCATCTTTCAGCAAGTCCTTATTCTCTTTATGACCAAAATCTTGAAGTTATCAAAATGCTAGAATGTATTTTACCTATGTATATCAGGGTATAAGGAGCAAATGCTGGAAATGAGAGAAGGAAGGAAACTAACATCCGTTATGTAATTCTATGAGGCGGTTTTATTTATTTTCCCATTTTATGATATATTTTTACTATATTTCTGTATTTATTTTTACCATATTACAGATACTAAGGTAAAGCTCAGAGAGGTCAGATAACTTAATAAAGGTCAAACATCAGGTACGTGGTAGCTATAACTGAGGTCCAGTTGCTTAGATTCAGAATGTATGCTTGAATTAATATATACTAGATCTTTCTCTTCCACTCACCCACCCCCAAGTACTGATACCTAGAGAGTAGCAGGTCTGCCTAAATTAAAAATCACTTTAGCTTGCTCTCTTCTACAGCTCATGACTCAGTAAATTAAATTAAATTTATTTTAAGCTAATAGTTCGGTGAGTTTGAAATGTATGCTATTATCTTCTATTTTGATTGCTGGTTTTGAAATGCTTCAAGAATTATTTCCGAGTTGGCATTTCTTTTATGCCAATGCAACAGACACAAAGAGGACATAGCTTCATTTATGCGTTTATTTAAGTGACATTATAAAATTGTCAGTTAACACATCTGTACATACATATGTAAGGTGATATGCCCAACCTTCTTACAAAAAAAACTGAGAGAGAGTAAAAATTAATATTACATTAGAATACATTATAGTTTATTTTTGTGGAGCATGTAAAACGTGGAACTTGAAATAGAAAAGATGTGCTGTTGACAGATAAATGCAGAGATCAGTTTTTAAATAAAAGACATTTTAACCTAAGCATGAGGTTTGGTTGGAGTTTTGCCATATTGTTTAAATTAGCCCTGTAGCCTAGAGGGGGCTTTTACAGGAAGCCATTGTAATTTCCATCCCCTAGACACTGGTATTTTCATGAACTGAAGTTAAGTGTCTCAAGGGATAACGGAATAAATATCAATGAAACATTTCCTGAGCTCGCTTGAGCTGTACATTGGTATGTCCAAGTCTGCTCTTAGAAGAATAGAGCTTTTGTTTCATTTTCTGAGGACGTAATGTTGTCCCCAAGAGCAATTTTTCTTTTTAATGGATTTTTTTCAAAATTATATTTAGAAATAACAGTTTAATTTATTCAGTAAAAATGTTCCATATTTAGTTAGAAGAAATCACAGGAATTTGATTATTATTTGCCTTCTAAATACCTATGTAATAAAGTAACAAGTTAAAAATATTTAACCCAAGGTTTTCTGAGCAATTATAAAATAAGGTAAAGTTTCACAGGTATTTTGAGATAAAGAAATAAAAATACTTTAACTACAATTGTTTTTATTAAAATTCCCAAAGAGTTGTACATTATTTTTATAAAATTAAAATTCACATGTAGCATTTGTCATTACTTTTCTACCACTAAAATCTATAAAGCAATAAAAAAGCAGTTATAAACAATGGTACCTTATTGAGTACTACTGTCACTTGACAGACATTTATTTTATGTTCCTGGCTTTGGCAGTTGGGTGAATGGATTTTCTGTTAGTTAAGAAAAGGAACAAGGGTGGAAGGAAGGTGGTGAGAGGAAATAGTGGGCTGTGTGTGCAGCTTGTCAAGTTTCAAGTGGCTTGTGGGCACTCACTAGGAATCACAGAGACCCTGGCAAGTAGGTCCAGCGAGGTTTAACATGAAATGGTATTCACACCTCAGTAGAGCTTAGGTAACACTGATGTGCTTCCTAATTACCATATTCTCACTCTGATATAATGAAGAATGCTTGATTATGTTAATTAGAAAGCATATCATGCACACTGATCACTTTGTGATTTTGTATGTCAGAAATATCATTATAAATTTTATGCAACAAAAATACTATTGTAAATTTTACGTAAATTATGCCACAGATTGTAGTAACAATCTGATGAATAACATATGACATATAAATGAAGAATGACATCTCTGCCACATTTCTGAGTGAAGGCCATTTCTGTGATTGTGGTTGCTGTGATTACATTAGATGTACCTTGTGATGATCTTTCAAAAATTCTAGTGCCTCTGTCCTAGCTGTTTTCAGAGGCAGTTTTATTACCTCTTAGATACTATGGGCTCAGGCAAAGAGCCTCTCTGCTAGTGTCAGAGATAATCTCAAAGTTTACCGCTTACTGGTGCAGTCATTAACTCTATTTTCCCCCCATCTCTGGGCTGAAACTGCCAAGTAGTATAGATGCCACCTAAATCTTTCTGTTTAAAAGAACTTCAGTACTTGAGTGTCAGATCCCACCTTCCCAGAAGAAGATCTGTTCCTGTTCCATTCCTGAGACACTCTCCTTTAGTCAGCTTTGATTGGTATTTGCTAACAGTCAGTCCTATCATTTGAGAAACACACAGACACACACCCTACTTACCTCAAAGAAATAGTGACCTGCCCAAACCAAAAAGAGTGGGAACAAAAACTTGCTGCTACAACTAACAAGCCCTTCAAACTACTTTAAATATGCATCCTTTCATTGTCAAATTTATTGAAAGCACACATTTAACCTATTCAAAATTTCCACTTCCTAATCAACCCTTCCTGTATTCCTTGTAATAAAGCTACTATTCTCCAACTGTTGCCAACAACATGCTTGTTGCCAAAGCAAACAGTGATTCTGTCAGTCTCATTTTCCTTCTCTTTCCCATAGATTCTGATGCTACTACTGCTCTGTTCTTTCTAAAACATTGTCTTTTATGCTTGGTTTTCATATCACTGCTTTATCCTGACTAATAAAAGGAGCAGGGCTTTGAGGTCAGACAGACGCAGTTGTGACTCTTACTATCCGCGGATGGGCACCTTATTTAACTGCTGGGCCTCCAGATCATGAAGCACCAAAGGAAAAGTGGAGAGGAAGGACATGTGATGTCACATGGCCTAGAGCAGTGTTTTTCAATGGGGTCTTGTTGGCATTTTGGGTGGAACAGTTTTTCGTTATGCAGGACTCTAGTAAGTATTGCCGGATGTTTGGGATCCCTGGCCTCCAGGCACTAATTGCTGACTGCATCCCCCATTACGCCAACCAAAAATGCCCCACACATTCTCCAATGTTCTCTACAGAATGATACTGCCCCGGCTTGAGAGGTTATGATTAACTTTTTCTTCCAAGAGTCCTTAGAATGACATATAAGCCTTAGCTTATTTATTTACTTGTTTATTTATGAGAGACTAATGGTGTCTATAAGGTTCAGCATAATTTATTTCCATTACCCTTGTCACAAAATGTGCACCTCCTATATTATCCTTTTTATACTTTTCCAAACTTATTTTTTTTCTTCACTTCAGGCCTCTAACTTTATTGATGTGGAACTGTTGTACCTAAAAATTTCCTAATCATACTTCGGATTCAGCTTAAACTTGTAGACCCCTAGGTGTCAGAACTTCCTGCTGTGGGCTCCCTTACTACCTACATTTCACATTGAAATGCACAGCGAAGTTTCATGTTTATCTCTCTCAGTACACTTGGGAACAGAGATGACTACTTTGTTCATGTCTATTACAGTGTCTGGTACATAGCAGGCCCTCAATAAATATTTGTTGTTATGTGAATAAAATAAACTGGAAGGAAAATATGGTAAGATTCAGAAATATTTTTAGGTTGAAAGGAAGTAGAAAAGTTTATATTAACTGACTGTGAACTTTGTAGAGTGGTGTGGGTTACACTGACAACTAAATTATTCTAGTTATAGAAAAAAATTGTAATCTCAGCACTTTAGGAGGCTGAGGCAGGTGGATCACTTGAGGCCAGGAGTTTGAGACCAGCCTGACCAACATGGTGAAACCCTGTCTCTAGTAAAAATACAAAAAATTAGCTGGGTATAGTGGTGGGCTTCTGTAGGCCCAGCTACTCAGGAGGTTGAGGTAGGAGAATCATTGAACCCAGGAGGTGGAGGTTGCAGTGACCCAAGATTGTACCATTGCACTCCAGTCTGGGCAACAGAGCAATTTGATCTCAAAAATAAATAAATAGGAGTACTCAGGAAGGTTAAATTAGTCATAATTACTTCATATATTCACACTGAGTGATACAATTTTTAACACATTATGAATGTGCAGGACAATCTTAAATAGCTTAAGCAAACCCATGTAAATTCTGATCTTACAATAGGTGATTTTTCTGTTATTTGTTCTAGGATATGCTTCACCCAGGTGTAGGCCAACAGGAAATTGAAAGTGCTGGTAGGTAGATGGATGAATTTAATAAACATTCATCAAATGCCTACTATCTTCTAAGCAGTGAAGGTGTAGGGATAAATGAGACAATCAGTCTTGCCCCCAAGAAACTCACCATCTAAAGAAGGAAAAATACATGAATAAATAACTATAATAAATATTCAAAACACTACAGAGGACATTTTAGAAGGATAATGCTGAAGGTAGTGTGGTGATAAGGTTGGTTGTCTTACTGTGTAAGGGACCATCATCACGATAATAACAACAATTGTTTGTACTTGAATGGACCACATGGCATTCATTAATTTTCTAGCCGCAAACTGAATTCCCAATCACACACTATGGTAAATGAAATTTCGAGGTAAAGTTTTAATGAACTGACATAAATCATTCACAACTATAAAGAAAACTGATCAAAACATCCTACTGGTTTTTATTGGTGGCTTAATTCTATTCTCTTTTTAGTAGAAAGTAGTTTTCCCAGAATGTCCAGGACAGGAGCTGTTTGAATTAATCATATGTTTGGTATTTAAATCTCTTAGCTCCCAAAAGACAGAAGGTCAAAAAATAAACTTGACCTATTCAGCCCCAGTATCTTCTTTGTGCATTTTTTTTAAAAAAATAAAATTTAGAAATTCATTTTATGGATTAAGGAATAACATTTATCATGTCTGATTTTTCACAATTAACTCTCTGAAAGCGATTATTACCTACTAAGATACAGAAATGACAGAATGGTTCCTACTGAGGAGTTCCAGTTAGCTCACAATCGCTTCATGGTGCTCCTTGTGACTGCACCTCATATTTGTATTTCACGGTTGAGGCTGCTGTGATATCACCTACCAAATACTGGTAGGTCTGTGATCGCCCCCCTATATTACAGCAAACTATGCCAAAATTATTTAAATGAAGGGCTTTAAAAAATGGGTGATTATTATATTGTTTTATAAAAATTTTATAATTGTTATTAATGCAATTTTATAGCAATGCTTTCAGTCTCTAGACTCAAGAACAAACTGTCTAGTGTGTAAGAGGAGCCAGCATTTCATTGGAAAAACAACTTACAGACAATGACAGTTCCAACACCTTTTTTCCTTGGTTTTATGTAGATGCGTTCAGGTTACTACAATTGAAGTTAATTCTAGCATGGCTCTTAGGTTTTACAGTTCTTGACACAGTGGTACTATATTCCTTTTCTATTATTGCTGTAATAAATCACCATGAATTTAGATTACAGTTCTGAAGGCGAGAGTCAAATATCAAAGTACCAGCAGGGATGCTTACCTTCTGGAGGCTACAGGGGTGAATCCATGTCCTTGCTTTTTCCCACTTTTAGATGTCACTTGCATTCTTCAGTTTTTGGTTCCTTCCTTGTTTCACTCTGGCTTCTGCTTCTGCTGTTAAATCTTCTCTGACTTGACCTTCTTGCCTGCCTCTTGTAAGGTCTCTTGTGATTACTTTGGGTCCACTTGAATAATCCAGGATGATCTTCTCATCTCAAGATCCTTAATTTAATCATATTGGCAAAGTCCCTTTTGCCATATAAAGTTACATATTCACAGGTTCTGGGGTTAGGATGTGGACATCTTTTGGGGGACCATTATTCTGCCTATCATAGTTACCTTAATATAAAAGTGTCTAAATCATTGAATTGCTTTAACTAACATTTTAAATGCTGATTAATGTAAAAAGACAATTGATATCAAATATTTAAATTAGTGATTTTTATAACAGGAGATGAGGAGGCATTTAAAGAGTCATCCAGGGTTTTCAGGGGGCATTCTTCAAATAATACATGCCTCCAGGGAGATTCTGATGTACTTTCCTTGGACGTAAAAGTCATACTGCTCAATTGAGAATACTGGAATGTCATATGGAGATGAACTATATGAAGACCTAAAAAATGGTTCAGAACCAGTGAGTTGAATTATTATTAAGAACTATCAGAAAGTTGAGACATTAACTGTGTTTAGATAAGTTATACCCATGTATTCCAAAAGCTAATAATTTCTGACTTTAATGGCATTAATTTACCACTGCCAATGCTGTTACTTGATTTCTGGAAAACTTCTTGATAAGTAGAAAGCTCTGGGAAATGTTATGATTTGTTTCAATTATCTAGTGTTTTGTGTCTACTTGATAGATTCTTTTGCTGTTTTGGTTTTCACCTTCTAAAAGGAAAAAAAAAAACTTTTAAAAAACCTCCTTGAAAATAGCAAGGACATCCTAACAACTCTGTGATGCAGTTACACTCTCAGGCCCAAATTATAAATGTAGCTAAGTTTTATTGCATATATACAGTACATTTGTATTTTTCAGGGTTCTCTAGAGGGACAGAACTAATAATACACACACACACACACACACACACACACACACACACGGGAGTTTATTAAGGAGTATTAACTCACACGATCACAAGGTCTCACAATAGGTCATCTGTAAGCTGAGGAGCAAGGAAGCCAGTTTGAGTCCCCAAACTGAAGAACTTGGAGGCCAAAAAAGAAAAAAAAAAAAAAATAGAACTTGTAGTTTGATGTTCAAGGGCAGGAAGTATCCGGCATGGGAGAAAGATGTAGGCTGGGAGGCTAAGCCAGTTTAGTCTTTTCACATTTTTTTTCTGCCTGCTTTATATTCTAGCCACACTAGCAGCTGATTAGGTGGTACCCACCCAGATTAAGTGTGGGTCTGCCTTTCCCAGCCCACTGACTCAAATGTTAATCTCCTTTGGCAACACCCTCACTGACACACCCGGGATCAATACTTTTGCAGCCTTCAATCAAGTTGACACTCAGTATTAACCATCACAACATTGATTTAAAAAAACTGTTGTGATAATATTTCCAAAATATGACTTTTGTAAGGAAAATGAAACTAATGCTGCTATATTTATATATTCTCTCTATATTTGGAGTAGAAATTTTTAGATTAGAACCTTAACATGTGGAATAGTTGTGTCAGTTCTGGAATTGTTTCCATTCTCTGTTAAGATCCACTGTCTATTTCTAGGAGCAGTTAGAAGTCTTGGTTTTCCATTGAAGTAACTATGCATGTATCTGTTGCATTAGGAAGAACTAAGTGTACCTAAGTAAGTGAACCACACTGGCTTTCACAAAAATGGTTCTACAATTGAGTGTCTAATAGTAGAATTTCAAAGGTAAAGTGGTCATAGTTGAGCTCGTGAAATTTCTTTCCCAAAGTAATTGGCCACTAGCTGACAGAAGCTGTAGTGCTTTTGATTTACTTGTAACTTTCTGTTGCCAACCCAAATATTTCAGTTTTCTAACTGTCCAAGAAATGCACATTTTTATCTTGTTACTTCATATAACCATTGAGTCCTAAAAAAATAAAGAGTCATTTTAAATTCTCTTCCCAAGGGAAACCTTTTTTTCCCAGGAGCTCCATGTTGAGTTGGTTGTATTACAAATCATCAATTTCTGACTGTTGAAATGACCTTCTAGTAACACACAAAATTTGGTGCCCTCATGCCAAGGACGCAACTCAAGAAATTGTGATGAGTGTTTGGGTGCCAAGTTCTACTTTACTACTTCTCATAGGAATGTCCTGAGTGTGGGGATCTTTTCTGATTGCCTAAAGTTCTCAGAAAAAGACAGGACCCCTGTTTACATTGATAGGTCATCAAGAGAAGCATGTCTAGAATATAAAAAAGATTTTTCTAACCTCCAGAATGCTAGAAAACATCAGCTTAAAGAATCAAGGTCTTGGCATTTTCCTTTTAAATTGCAACACTGATTTCTTTCTCTTAATGGATTTTGGTAAAATATACTAAGTAACTTCAATGATGAAGGCCAAGGGTCGTTCACTGTTATGTCACAAGGTCTAGCACATACTACATAGCAGATACCTGCTAAACGTTTGTTGATCAATGAAATGAATAATCTTATGGTGCCTGTCATAGCTCTGCTACCTTACATTTTTAAATTTTATTTTACAGATTTAGGGGGTCAAAGAGCAGTTTTGTTAACATGGATATATTATGTAGAGATAAAGCCTGGGCTATTAGTGTAACCATCACCTGAATAGTGTACATCAGCAGTCCCCAACCTTTTTGGCACCAGGGAATGGTTTGGTGGAAAACAGTTTTTCCGTGGATGGTTTGAGGATGAAACTGTTCCACCTCAGAACGTCGAGCATTAGTTAGAGTCTCGTAAGGAGCGCACAACCTAGGTCCCTTCCATGCACAGTTCGCAATAGGGTTCGTGCTCCTATGAGAATCTGATTGCCTCACTGATTTGACAAGAAGGAATGCTGCTCACCTCCTGCTGTGTTGGGCCACACAGCAGGACGTGAGGAGCACACAGTTTCTAAGAGGCCACGGACTGGTATGGGTCCCGTGGTCTGGGGGTTAGGGGTCCCTGGGGTACATTGTACCTGTTAGGCAATTTCTCATCTCTTACCCCGTTCCACCTTCCCACCTTTCTCAATTTCCAGTGTCTATTATTCCACACTCGATGTCCATGTGTACACATTATTTAGCTTCCACTTATAAGTGAGAATATGTGGTATTTGACTTTCTGTTTCTGAGTTATTTCACTTACAATAAGGGCCTCCAGTTCCATCTATGTTGCCACAAAAGAAATGATTTAATTTGTTTTTTATGGCTGAGTAGTGTTTGTGTGCGTGTACACTCACATATATACACTCACACTACACATACATATGTATCTACACTACACATACATATATACATACACTACATTTTCTTTAGTCAACTATTGATGTACACTTAGGTTGATTCTGTATCTTTGCTATTGTGAATAGTGCTGCAATAAACATGAGTGCAGATATTCTTTTGATATAATGGTTCCTTTTCCTTTGGAAAGATATCCAGAGTGGGATTGCTGGATCAAATGGTAGTTCTATTTTCAGTTCTTTGAAAAATCTCCACACTCTTTTCCATAGAGGTTGTACTACTTTCCATGTCCACCATTAGTGTATACATGTTTCCTTTACAATATCGGTTATTTGTTGATTTTTTAATAATCTTACTGCTGTAAGATGGTATCTCATTGTGGTTTTAATTTGCATTTCTCGGATGATTGGTGATGTTAAGCATCTTTTCATGTTTGTTGGCCATTTGTATGTCTTCTTTTGCAAAATGTCTCTTCATGTCCTTTGCCCATTTTTGTTAATGGGGTTGTTTTTTTCTTGTTGAGTCATTTGAGTTCCTTTTAGATTCTGGATATTAGTCCTTCATCAGATGCATAGTTTGCAAATATTTTCTTCCTTTCTAAAAGTTATCTTTTTTTTTGGTTTGTTTTTTGGTTGTCTGCTTTTAAGACTGAGTATTGCTCTGTTGCCCAGGATATAGTGCAATGGCACAAATCTCAGATCATTGCAACCTCAGACTTCTGGGTTTAAGCAGTCTTTCTACCTCAGCTTTCTGATTAGCTGGGACAGGTGTATGCCACCACATCTGGCTATTTGAAAGATTTAGAGTTGCAGTTTCACTGTATTGCCCAGGTCTTGAACTCCTGGTCCCAAGCAGTCCTCCTACCTTGGCCTCCCAAAGTGCTGAGATTCAAAGCTAATATTGATATGTGAGGTTTTGCTTCTGTCATAATGTTAATTGTTACCTAGTTGCTTTTTGGTCTCATTTTTGTAATTGCTTTAAAAGACTTGTTTTATACTTTCATGTGTTTTTATAATGGTGAGTATTTAACTTTAATTTCAATGTTTAGATGTCTCTTGTGCATTTCTTCTAGAACCAGTCTGGTTGTGATGAGTTTCTTTAGCATTTACTTGTCTGGGAAAGACTTCATTTCTCCTTCTTTTGTGAAGCCTAGTTTAGCAGGATACAGCATTCATGGCTGACAATTTTTTTCTTTAAGAATTCTGGAAATAAGATACTCGTCTCTTCTAGCTCATAAAGTGTCTGCTTAGAAGTCCAATGTTAGTCTGATAGGATTTCCTTTATAGGCAACTAGATGCTTTTCTCTTGCTGATTTTAGGCTTATGACTATATGTCTTGCTCAAGTACTTCTTGCAATGTGTTTTCCTGAAGTTCTTTGAGCCTCTTAGATCTGGATGTCTAAATCTCTAGCAAGACTTGGGAAGTTTTTCTCAATTATTTTCATATATATATGTGTGTATGTGTGTGTGTATATATATATATATATATATATATATATATATATATATAATTGCAATTTAGGTTCTGGGGTACATGTGCAGATCATGCAGGATTGTTGCATAGATACATACATGGCAATGTGGTTCACTGCCTCCATCCCCCTGTCACCTGAATCTGGCATTTCTCCCCGTGTTATCTCTCCCCAACCTCGCCACTCTCTGTTCTCCCTCCCCTAGTCTACCCGAACAGATCCCAGTGTGTGATTTTCCCCTCCCTGTGTTCATGTGTTTTCATTGTTCAACTCCCACTTATAAGTGAAAACATGTGGTGTTTGATTTTCTGTTCTTGTGTCAATTTGCTGAGAATGATGGTTTCCAGATTCATCCATGTCCCTACAAAGGACATGAACTCATCGTTTTTTATGGCTGCATAGTATTCCATGGTGTATATGTGCTCCATTTTCTTTGTCCAGTCTGTGATTGATGGGCATTTTGGTTGGTTCCACGTCTTTGCTATTGTAAACAGTGCCACAGTGAACATACGTGCATATGTGTCTTATTTTCTCAGATAGGTTTTATGAACTCTTTACTTTTTCTTCTCCCTCAGGAATACCTCTGACTCCCAGGTTTGGACATTTTACATACTTCCATGCTACTTGAAATCTTCATTCATTTAAAAAAATTTTTTTCTTAATATTTATCTGACTGGGTTAATTCAAAAGACCTTCCTTCAGACTCTGAGATTCTTTCTTCAACTACTTGGTCTAGTCTATTGTTAAAACTTTCAACTGTATTTTGTATTTCCTTCAATGAATTTTTTATTTCTAGAAGTTCTGGGTTTTAAAATATATCTGTCTATCTCATTGGTATATTTTTCCTTCATGTTCTAAATTGTTCTTTTGATTTCTTTGTGTTGGTTTTAAACTTTCTCTTGGATCTCATTGAGCTTTTTCAAAATCAACATTTTAAATTCTTTATCTCATATTACAAGTATTTCGTTTTGATTAGGATTTACTACTGGAGAGTTAGTGTGGTCCTTTGGAGGTGTTATGACACTTTTTTATACTTTCAGAATTGTTTCTTTGGTTCCTTATCATCTGCATATACTATTTCTTCTTATTTTGGAATTTAATTTCATTTGGATACAATTTTTTCCTTTTTAGGATGTGACTATAATATATGTTGTTTAGAGTCTTTTGGCTTTGGTTCTAAGGGTGGTTTTGGTGGCAAAGGCTTTGTATGAATTCCTTGGTTGTAGATAACTTCAATGTGGTCACTTTCTTCAAATGCTGGTTGTAGTTAGGATATACTTAGCATGTGGGCAGGCTCATAGTCTCCTGCAGAGCTGGGTTGGTGGAAGTCTCAAGAAGCTTATTTTGTTCCCAAGTGCTATGTATTTGTGTCAGCAGATTTTGTATGGAGTTGTGCAGATCAACCTCCAGGCCAGTAGAGGAAGAAACTCTCTGGTACCTTAGGCAGTGGGCTGGTCTGTGGGATGCCCAGTGGCTTGGACTCCATACTCATTCCCAGAGTGGGGGTTAAGTTAAGTGTAGCTGGACTAGGAAGGCTTTCCCTCAGATCTCCCAATGGCAGACACAAGGAACAGCCCTGACTGTGGGGAGAGGGGGCGGAAGTGCAGGAATGATGTAGACTCTATGATTTCCTAGGTTATAAATACCCTTGGTATGGTAGCTTTCTCAAATGCCCATTGTAATGGCAGGCAGGTCAGTGAGCTCAGGGCCTGCTGAGTGGCTGGGATGTTTAGGGGCCTGCTGGTAGCTGAGGTTGCACAAAACCTGTCTCCCACCCAAGCACCATGCAATTGTGCCAGCAGATGTTATAATGGGCTGTGCAGGTGACCTCCTGGCCAGTAGGTGTCTATTGCAAGAGAGGCAGCTATGGTAGTAGCAATGGGATTTATGTTTGACCTTTGTTAACCAGAAATACTGTGATGTCTCAGGTGATGGGTGGCACTGTGGAACTCCTAGGAGTCCCTTCCCATGTTCTGTCACTGAGGTGGGTATCAGGGGCAAAGCTGGATACTGTTGGGTTGGGCACACCCATATGCAAGTTCCCCAGCAATGGGTGCAACCATCGGCTCTGATGGGGGTTGGAAGGCAGTTCTCAGGCTGCTGGGGCAACATTCTAGGGAGCAGCAGAGGTGCCTCTACCATGCCAAAGAGCCCCCATGGAGAAAGAGGGGCTGCCAATTGCCCGACAGCCTAAAAGGTGATAGTGGGACCCACTTAGTTCCCATGCACTTGATCCTGGTGTTGTTTTACCTGTGGCCTGCAGCAGTAGCCAAAACAGTCAGCAGGTTCCAAGCTGTCTGTGCTCAGATGGCAGAATTCCCCCAGGCTGTGAGACTCCCTGTCCAGGACAGAAACTATGGCTCCTAGACCACACCCCTCCTGGTCCACTCTTGTGAAACCAGCAGGAGGTCACCAAATTCCCACACGGTAGGGTAAACCCACCCCATGTTCCCTCAATTCTGACCATGGGGACACCTTCCCTTGCTCCAGATTAGATAGCAAATCTCACCCTTAAGCTTCTAGACAGTGTTTTATAGTCCTTGGTGGATGTGACTGGGTCAGTGGACTTGTCTTTGGGCCCCCTGGGTTCAAGCACAGCTTGTGATAGGGAGGGACAGGCTGGTCTACAGGCTTCTAACAGAAAGCTCCGGCACAAGCAGTGGCAACAGTGCTGTGGGTCTGCCTCCAGGAAGAGTGTGCTCCCTCTCTGCAGGAACAACTAGGCAGGCAGCTGTGGGGGAGGCTGGCAGCTGTGGGGGAGGCAGGCAGCTGTGGGGGAGGCTGGCAGCGGTGGGGGAGGCAGGCAGCTGTGGGGGAGGCAGGCAGCTGTGGAAGGGGGCAAGCATCTTTGGGGGAGGCAGGCAGCTGTGGGGGAGGCAGGCAGCTGTGGGGGAGGCAGGCAGCTGTAGGGGGGGCAGGCCGCAGTGGGAGGAGTCAGGCAGGTGTGGGGGAGGCAGGCAGCTGTGTGGGGGGCAAGCAGGAGGTGGTGGAG
>CAUYNB010038506.1:0-58264 GCA_963574225.1 Lagothrix lagotricha | reverse complement strand
CTTTTGTTGCCATTGCTTTTGGTGTTTTGGTCATAAAGTCCTTGCCTATGCCTATGTCCTGAATGGTTTTGCCTGGGTTTTCATGTTGTTAGGTCTTATGTTTAAATCTTTAATCCATCTGGAGTTAATTTTAGTGTAAGGTGTAAGGAAGGAGTCCAGTTTCAGCTTTCTGCATATAGCTAGCCAGTTTTCCCAACACCATTTATTAAACAGGAAATCTTTTCCCCATTGCTTGTTTTTGTCAGGTTTGTCAAAGATCAGATGGTTGTAAGAAGTCACAAGATTTGTAACTTTCCCATTACTGCTATAGATAGTATCACTATCATAGAACCCAAGATTGGTCTTTTGAGATGTTTTCAAACTTTCGCATTCTGGTAATCAACTAACTCCACCCAAATGTGTGACTCATGACTCAATGGGTTCTGTGGGCCCCACTCAGAAGCTGACTCAGTGCGTAACGACCATTTTCCACAACTTTATAACATCATCCTCAATCAATCAGTAGCACCCATTCCTTAGTCCCCTGCCTGCCAGATTATCCACAGAAACCCTAGCCATTGAGTTCCTGGGGAGGTTTATTTGAGTGATTATCTCCCATCCTTCTGCTTGGCTAGCTCTGCATTTCTGAAACTCTTTCTCTACTGCATTACCACTGTTTCAATAAATTGGCTCTCTCTGTGCAGCAGCCAAGAAGAACCCGTTGGGCAATTACACTTGAACTGAAATGAAAAATTCAAAATGACAACATTTTGGCAGGAAGCAGGCTCAGAAAGCTACTCAGCTGTAAGCATGGGCTCTTTCTTATGCAAGAAAAAGAATGATTCCTAGGGCGGAGCCAAGGGCTCTGAGAACAAAACCTACAGCAGAGAACTATGGATTAGGGAACCACTCCCGGAGTGCAGAATTGAGCCCTAATCAAGGAGCATTTCCTGCCCCCACAGTTAGGGAAACTCATGACAGACACTTTTTCAACAGGGGTATCTTATTTCACCATGTATGTTAAGTGGATTTGTGGGGTAGGGGGAGCTGATAACTTGGATAGTGGTGGTTGTTTTAGTTTCCAAGTTTCCAGATCAAGAGGAACCATATCTGAGTAGCTTCATCCATAGCCAGCCACATCCAAACTTGGTTTAAATCCTGGCTTTTGGGCCTGAGCTTGAGACACTGGTGGAAACTGAATGTCTTTAGGGTGGATGGGTAAAATTTGCATATGGCGGAACATAAATTATTGTGGCTGTAGGAAAGTTCAGTAGGTTATCTCCAAAGGTGACCACAAATATCTCTCTTCATGTCTAATCCTTACATCCCTGCATGCGTATGCAATTCTTCCCATTAAGAGGTAGACTCTCCCTCTCCTTCTCTTGAGTCTTGCCTGGGCTTTAACTTTCTTTGACCAAGAGAAGGCAGTACAGGCTGGGTATGGTGGCTCATGCCTGTAATCCCAACACTTTGGGAGGCCAAAGTGGGAGGATGACTTGAGCCCAGACATTTGAGACCAGCCTGGGCAACATAGGGAGACCCTGTCTCTACAAAAAAATCAAAATGTTAGTTGGGCATGGTAGCATGCACCTGGAGTCCCAGCTACTCAGGAAGCTGAGGCAGGAGGATTGCTTGAGCCTAAAAGTTTAAGACTGCATGAGTGATGATTGCACCATTGCACTCCAGCCTGGGTGACAGAGTCAGATCCTGTCTCCAAAAATAATAAAAAAAAGGAATTCAATGGAAATAACACTGTACCAATTTTAGGCCTAACCCATAAAAGTTCTAGTAGCTTCAGCTTTTATTCTCTTGAAACTCTGTTTAAGGATCTGGGTACCTTAATGGAGAGAGGGGACCCACCAGCCACCAGCCATTCAGGCTACACGATATGTGCTGCCAGGCATGTGAGTGACATACATCATCATGAATGTTCTAACCACAGTCAGACTCCCTGCTGAATGCAGCTGAATACATGACTGTAGCCAGTAGGGCATGGAGTGGAGGAAACGTCCAGCTGAACCACGAAACTGTGAGAAATTATAAATTTTAGGCAATTAGTCTTGGGGTTATTTGTTACATAGCAATACATAACTGACACAAGCTCTTACAATTATTTTTTATAATTGAAATTATATCATTTTCTTAGACTGTTAACAACTCATGGTTTAGGTGGACAATCTAGAAGCAGAAAAAAGACAGGTTACCTGCTTGGTACTAAACACAAGTTGTAGGTAATTCTCCCATGAATGACTAAGAGTTTGTTCTATTTTATTTTTTAACCCTTACTTATTG
This sequence comes from Lagothrix lagotricha, assembly GCA_963574225.1. Classification (NCBI taxonomy): domain Eukaryota; kingdom Metazoa; phylum Chordata; class Mammalia; order Primates; family Atelidae; genus Lagothrix; species Lagothrix lagotricha. Next base: position 55,993 of record CAUYNB010038506.1, on the reverse strand, counting down.
TGTTAGTCCATTTTCATAGTGCTATGAGGAAATACCTGAGACTGGTAATTTGTAAAGAAAAAGAGGTTTAATGGACTCACAGTTTCACATGGGAGGCCTCACAATCATGGCAAAAGGTGAAGGAGGAGCAAAGGCACATCTTACATGGTGGCAGGCAAGAGTGTGTGCAGGGGAGCTGCCCTTTATAAAACCATCAGATCTTCTGAGACTTATTCACTATCATGAGAACAGCATAGGCAAAACCTGACCCCATGATTTAATTATCTCACGCCAGGTCCCTCCCACCACACCTGGGGATTACAGGCACTACAGTGCAAGTTGAGATTTGGGTGGGGACACAGCCAAAGCATATCACTTACCTCTGTGTTATTCTATATTTACATTCTGCCAGGGCATCTGAATTCAAGCGGAAACATTTAGTCTGTGGTCTACTACTTATTTAGTGTGAAGCAAAATACAAATTAAGAGTCTTTGATCTGGAGAACAGGTTATAGTAGGCCCCTCATAAGGAACATGAAGTCCTGAGAGATGTAGTGGGAAGTTCATATTTGTAGGGTAAGCTAATGGCATTTGGGGAAGGACTGAATAAGTGATTGATCAGATGTTTCACTTTCCATTCCAAGTTCCTAGTGGAAAAGAGAGATACCTTTTTTTTCTTGCTTATGAAATGCATCTGGCAAAAAAAAAAAAAAAAAGTACAGTAATTCACTGGAGTGTTTTGTAAGACTCATTGATCCATTGATGTAAAACACCAGAGAACCCTATATGAACATTTGAGACAAAGTCACATTTATTATGAAGTAGGTCCTATTTGGACTCCATACAAGATTTGGTTAAAGAATGTTTCTAATATCCTCATGATAACATGCCTTCACCTTTAGGGTATTACCAAAATCCTGAATTCAGGAGACCATGAAGTAGAGGTATTATTATATCAAATTGGATTAAAAGGTTATACAATATGATGTACACACACACACATGAACCCAAGGACAAATTTTAGAAATATATCTATTGATTATTTGGAGTTCTTTTCCCCTATTCAAAAGTATGACTCCAGTCTGATTCAACCTTTAGCACATTCAAACTCTTGACAAAGTTTATAATTGAGCTCTTGCTGTTGGAAAGTATTTGAGAAATAGCTCTGCTTCTGGGTTTCCATGGAGACCACTTCCCACCTAGTGGCTGAAGGTAACCTCTGTTGACCATGGCCGGGGGTACTTATCAAGCTGTCACTGGCAATTTTCCCCCTCATTTACTAGAAGAAACATTCCAGAAAGAAAATAACAGGATGGCATGGTGAGAACACACTTTTACTTTGAGACTGCAATTTTGGGAAGACTTAGACTGTTGACTGCAAGATCCTAGTCCCAAGTGGGTATGGTGAACCCATAATCTGAGCAGCAGAGTGAGTAGGGAAAATGCTCTGAAATTCCAGCCAGGCAGATTTCTATCCCTGCCATGCTGGCTCTAAGAACTTGGACATGTCAGATCAGCCTCAGAGCCATCAGTTCCTTCCTTCCTTCCCGCTCTGCTGCCCTCCCCTCCCCTCCCCTCCTCTCCCCTCCTCCCTTCCCGCTTCCTCCTCTCCCCCTTCCCTTCCTCCCCTCCTCTCTCCCCTCCTTCCTTCCCTCCCTCCCTCCCTCCCTCCGTCCGTCCCTTCCTCCCTTCTTTCCTTCCTTCCCTCCCTTCCTCCTTCCCTCTTCGTTCGTTCCTTCCTTCCCTGCCTCCTTTCTTTCTCTCTTTCCTTCCTTCCTTCCTTCCTTCCTTCTCTCTCACTCTTTCTTTCTTTCTGCAGATAATAGGTTTTGCTGTTTATTTCAGAAGCTTCTTGTAACAAGCCAATGAGATAATAGGGTTAAATGTGCTTGGTAAATTGTGAAATGCTTTACAGATGTGAGATTTCTATCTCGTGTCTGACTTTTGAGTTCTGCCTTTCAGGGTCTGCTAGATCATTTGGATTTGAGAACCCAATATTATTTTAGTTCCCCACAAATGAAGCCTAGGTGTGCATCTAAACTCTGATGGCTAGTATTACGTGTTAGATTTAAGAGCAGCCAGGGAAAAATGAGAGAACAATTCATGGTGTTTTCCAGGCCAGATTCATAGATACCCACATGGAGTCTATTAATTGTATGGACATCTGTGAAAGGAATGAACTCACTAAAAGAAAAATTGATTCCCTCTACCTGGAGAAATAACTATATTTTAAACCGTGCAAAGGACAGATCTAATTTATATATGTTTCCTGAAAACAGTGGCACTATATATATTTTAAACACAACCAAAATCTGGCAAGAGGTTGTAGGAAAAAGAATTTTACAATAAAAAAAGCACTTTTTGAAAAGGGGCTTTGTACTTTTAATGTTTTTTGATTCTCAAACTGTCTGGGCTGAATGAACAGGTGAAACCGGATATTTGACATTTGCGTTCAATTTTCTATTCAGTAATCTCACTCTATCCCCAACTCTTTTTCTATTGCTAAGGAAATGAGATTTCTTGGTGCTTTACTTAAGACTGAATCTAAGGGATATTCACTGAACCAGAAAAAAAAATCAGTTAAATAATGATTTTTTTCTGTGTCAGGTCAGTGAAATAATTCAGTGACATCTAACTGAACATACATCTGTTAAGTGACCACTCTATCCTGGGTGATGTGACAGACACTTAAAAAATAAACGAACAACTGAAGTCATGCATTTGTTCATAAGAGAAAAGAGAGTTTGGTAATTAATTATGATTTAATGTTATCAGTGCAATAATAAAACCACCAGCAGAGGTAAAAATAATCTCACTAAGGAAGAAATTGATTTTCTGGGTTAGATAAGGAAGAAACTCTGGAGGGATAAGTCTCGGGTCTATTTTGTTTATTTGTTTGTTTTTAAATGTTTATATATGTTGGGTGTGCAAGTGCAGGTTTCTTGCATTCAAATATCGTGTAGTGGTGAAATCTGGGCTTTTAGTGTACCCATCAGCCAAATAATGAACATCGTACCCAATACGTACATTTTCAACACTCCCCCTTCTCCCAGCCTCCCACATTCACTGTTCAGCTCTCATTTATAAGTGGGAATATGTTGCATTTGGCTTTCCATTTCTGACTTATTTCATTTACGATAATGGCCTCCAACTCCCTTCATGTTGCTGCAAAAGACATAATTTCATTCTTTTTTATGGCTAAGTAGTATTCCATGGTAGATATATGCCATATTTCCTTTATCCAGTCCTTCAATGGACATGTAGGTTGATTCCATATCGTTGCTATTTTGAACAGCGCCATGATAAATATACAAGTGCAGGTCGCTTGGATAGAGTGATTTATTTCTTACATCTATTTTAAAGGATCCTGCAGCATATGGCAGTTTTACAAAGTCAGGTAAGGTGGATATACAAGGCCAAAGGAATGGCTTGTACAAAGACATCGTAGCATTTCCTGGAAAAGCATGTTGGAAGAGCTACCAGGTGTTTGTATTACTGGCAAAAATATAAAGCAGAGAAGACTGGTAACTGAGACTAAAAAGGCAGTCAGGAGCTAAATCTTGGAGACTCTCCATCATTTGCCACTAGCATGGCATCCCTGTAACGTACTTAACTTGGACTTTATCCCACAGATCTGCAGCATCCAGTATGGACCACTTGAGCCACATATGGCTATTTAAGTTTAAACTAATTAAAATTTTTAAAAATTCAATTTCTAATTCTAGCCAACCAGTCTTGACATCGTCAATAGCCACATGCAGCTGGTGGCTACCATATTGAATAACTGATACAGAACATTCCCATCCTCATTGTCTATTGGCAGCACTACCATGGATGCTTGGGAGCCTTAGAATTGGCATAAGTGGGAAAATGCTTTGTGACTCTTTGCACTTTAGAAAAATAGCTTTGGCAGGGGGATAAACTGGGGAAAAACGAGAAAAAATAGCCTGCAAAACTATGCAAGGTTTCACAAAACTATAAGAGGAGTGAGAATGGGCTAGAAGAGGCAGCTGTGAGAGAGGTGAGGTGGAGGAAGCCAAGCTTTATCACTGTTGACCAGTTAGTTTAGTTGTATGACTAAATGATTGAGGGTGTCAATCCAGATGGTCATCGAATAAATACAGGGGTGTGTGTGTCTGTGTGTGTGTGTGTGTGTGTGTGTGTGTGTTTAAAGAAGGGTTCAGCTATTTTGTTTGTATATGTGAAGTGGAGTAGGGAACTTATGGAAATAATAGGATGGCAAGAGTTAACCAGTTTCTATGACTCCATGTAGACCGTGCAGTTGGCAGCCTGAAAATTTCATTTTCAAGCAATATTTTTGACATTTCTGAAGCCACAGGCATATTCAGCTTCACATCAACGCTTTGAATCATCTATATAAATCTTTGGGATATGGAGAGGCAGGTTTAGAAAATGAAGTTCTCACAAAAATCTTACCAGGAGATACGGTTCAACTTTTCCAATCTTCTGACCCCTTAGTAATGTCTTTGCCCATGGTAATGACTCTAAGTCTGATGTCTTCTGACTGTGCCTTCTGATGAACAGATAAGCTAAAGCCCAATTGATTAGTGGCCTAATTAGCCAAGGGAATATCTGAGGTTTCTTTCCATTGCATCATCTATTCAAAAATGGAAGCCACATCATTTGGTTGTAAATTATAATCAGAAGAAGGAGGACATGGCTAAGAGCCTAAATAACTGAAATTGGAGATGAGGGGATATTTTACTCCCTGGAAAAATTGTAAAGTTGGGACATTAGTTCTCCTAAGGAACTATTCTCTCTTCCCTTTCCTCTCGACATTTCTCTTCTCTTGACTACTTCTTTCTGTATACCCCTAATATAAATCTCCTAAGTCTAATAATAATCACAAAGCTAGAATTTGTTCAGCACATATTACGTGCTAGCCCTGCGCTACATTCTTCTGAACACCATCTCCTCACGTTACCCCAGTTATGAGTGGTTGAGTCAGGATTTAAACCGAGGTCTGGCTGATTCCAAAACTATGGTCATAACTGCTCAATGCTGCCTCTTCTCTGGAGAATGCTGTGAGTCTCATTGGCTCCTTCATCAAAGAAATTCTTGCAGAACCTGGAACTTGGGTGTCATTTCCAAATGGCTTTCTTCTCCTCCTCTTCCTCCTCCTCCTCCTCCTCCTTCCCCTTCCCCTTCCTCTTCTTCTTCTTCTTTTCTTCAGCGTCATATTCCACATACCCAAATGTCCAATATATAAATCACATGGACTTGTCACAAAAATCATCATTTGGCCTTTTGAGACAGCAGGAGTCAGCTTGGAGATTATTCCTTTTAAAGTGTTACCTTTTATAATAAACAAACAGCTAAAGGATCACTTCTCTAAAGATATTTTCAGGTTAAAGAAGTCTATTTCAAAGGTGATTCAGCGTGTGTGTGTGTGTGTGTGTGTGTGTGTGTGTGTGTTGCGGAACATTTCCCTTTCCTTAAATTAATTTATATATTATTATTTTTTAAAACATGGGGTCTTGCTCTGTTGCTCAGACTGGAATGCAGTGGTGCAATCATAGCTCACTGCAGCCTCAAACTCCTGGGTTCAAGCAATCCTCCCACCTCAGCCTCCTAAGCAGCTGGGATTACAGGCATGCACTACTATACCTGGCTAATTATTTTTGTAGAGATAGGGTTTCTCTGTGTTGCCCAGGCTGGTCTCCAACTCCTGGCCTTAAGGATCTTCCTGCCTCCATCTCTCAAAGTGCTAGGACTATAGGCATGAGCCTTGAGAGCTTTCCTTAATATCCTTTCCCTCCAGGTCATATGGACCATGCTCTGTTTTTCCTCAGAGAACACAGCTTTTCCAATCCCAACCTGATTTGTCATGGTGGATGTAGTTACCTCGTAAGAAAACATGGGACAGAAAAGACAGAAGAAGTGTTTACAGCTGTCCCCAGGTCAGCAGCTTAATTTCACCTTTTCAGGCAAACTGCCAAGAACTGTCCTTGTTAGTGAACTTGGTGGCCACCCCAGTCCCCTCTGATGCAAATGGTCATGAAACATTGCTGTCCTTTATCAGCATCAGGTCTCAGCACCCTGTATGTTTGGGGCTAAGTCACTGGCACAGATGAGATACAGATTGTCCCCTTGAATAAAAGCACTCTATACTCAGATGAAAACCATTGATTTCCCATCCACTACCCAGAGGACTGTATCATCAGGCCACATTGGGTCATTTGCTTCCGTTTTGACTTTTAGATTTGGGCCTGAGATATCATTGTCAGGCCATAAGACTCAGTGTTGTTTAATTAGTATAGAAGAAAAAGGAAAGAATTGCTGTAAATCAGGGCATTCCAGATTGTGATATTACCTTGACGCTGCTGTTCCTACCATGCTTTGGCGGTTATCAAGCACGCCGTCAGGGCCTTAGCATCTGATTCTTCCTGGCAAATAAAGAACATCATCAGCACTCAATCGTGACTGCACTTCTAGTTTGGAAAAGCCACCCCTGCTCCTAGTAAGAATTAAGATTTTATCACATTTATCGCAATTGTTTATTTATATTTTAAAGATGGGGTGTACTGTGTCTGTAAGATGTACTGTATCTGTCTCTGCCTTCATGATGTCATTTCCTCCCTCTCCACAAATTGTAGTGTATCGTAGACAAGGGATGAATTTCTGAAATTGACAGTGACCCTTTACAAAACAATAAGCAGAAATGTCAGTACCAAAGCTCAGACCAGCCAGAGCAGAAATCTTGTCTATTTGGTTAGCCTCTATCCTCCCAGTGCCCAGAAATCTTGCTTGCATATAACAGGTGCTGAAAACAGGTGCTCTAAAAAAAAAAAATCTAAAAGAATATTAAGTTTGTCTGGGCACAGTGGCTCATGCCTGTAATCCCATCACTTTAGGAGGCTGAGGTAGAAGGATTGCTTGAACCCAGGAGTTCGAGTCAGGTGGATCACTTGAGACCAGCCTGGACAATATGGTGAAACCCTGTCTCTACTAAAAATACGAAAGTAGCCAGGTATGATGGCACATGCTTGTAATGCCAGCTACTTGGAGGCTGAGGCAGGAGAATCTCTTGAACCTGGGAGATGGAGGTTGCAGTGAGCCAAGACTGTACTATTGCACTCCAGCCTGAGCAACAGAGTGAGACTTGGTCTCAGGAAAGAAAAAAAAAGTTTAATAAATGAATATTAAATTAAATTTTTTAAAAAATGGATAAAAATATAAGCCAGTGGACATATAAGCATGCTTAATCTCACTAAGAAATAAATGTAAATTATAATGAAATAAATAAAATACAATGTTCAGCTTTTATACTGATGAAAATAGAAAAGGGTTGGTAATATCCTGAATTGAGACCAGGTGAGGTGTCTCATGCCTGCAATCCCAGTACTTTGGGAGGCCGAAACAGGAAGAATGCTTGAAGCCAGGAGTTTGGGACCAGCCTGGGCAACATAGAGAGACCCTTGTCTTTACAAAAAATATATATATATTTTTTAAACTAGCCAGGCATGGTGGTTCATACCCATATCCCCAGCTACTCAGGGGGCTGAGGTGGGAGGGTCACTTGAGCCCAGGAGTTGGAGGCTATAGTGAGCTATAATTGTGCACTCTGGTCTACGTGACAGAGTAAGACAACTAGTCTAAAACAACAGGAACAACAAAAAACCTTGGTGGAGTTGTGAAGAAAATATTGTGAGAAATTTAAAGTCATCAGTTATTAAAGGGAAATCGTGTGATAGCGGCTGAAATTTACAACATCCATATCCTGGACCCTGCAGTTCCACTTCTTAGATTTCAGTCTGCAGAAAAATCATTCTCATGCAAAAATATGTGTGCAAGAATGCTCATTTTAGGAATATCTGAAATGGTAAAATATGGAGAACACCCAAGTTAGTAAATATTTTAATAACTACAGACAATATTTGTTGAGTACTTACCTGGTGCTTTTCTCTTTAGTCTGTATTCCACAGACAATAAACTCAGGAAATTGATTCTATTAATATCTTTCAGTCTCAGATAAAGACAGGTTCAAACGCAGATGCTGAAACAGGAAAAGCTTCCGGCTTTTCTTGTTTCCTCCTCTTCTTTTTTTTTTTTTTTTTTTAATAGTAGTCCAACATACTCTTCTAAGTACTTAAAATTTTTAACACATTTAGTTTAATTTAACAAGATGGGGCCTGTTACCGTCATCCTCACTTTACATTTGAGGAAACTGACACTCAAAACAGTTTAAACAACTTTCTTAGTCTCTCACAGATAGCAAGTGGCAAAGACAGGTACACCATGCTATGTGCTTGCCTAGTTAAAGATAGAATACCTAGGTTTTTATCCTTTTTCTGACTTAATTAAATGTTTTTTTGTATTTGACATAGAGTTTTGCTCTGTCACCTAAGCTGGAGTGCGGTGGCGCAATCTTGACTCACTGCAACCTCCACCTCCCAGGTTCAGGTGGTTCTCCTGCCTCCATCCTGAGTAGCTGGGATTACAGGCACCCAGCACCATGCCAGGCTAATTTTTGTATTTTCAGTAGAGATGAGGTTTCACCCTGTTGGCCAGGCTGGTCTCAAACTCCTGACCTCAGGTGATCCGTCCACCTCGGCCTCACAAAGTGCTGGAATTACAGGCATGAGCCACCATGCCCAACCAATTACATGTCTTAAACCTCAAGTTCTTCATCTGTAAAATGGGAATCATGCCATTATCTTACAGAATTTTATGAGTTAACATATCTATTTTAAGTTGCATCAACCATCATTTACTGGAAGTTCTAGCTTGTGCAATCAGACAAGAACAAATTAGAAAGGAAGAAATAAAACTTTCTTTCTCTACAGACAATATGATTGTTAGGTAGAAAATATAAGAGACTGGGCGTGGAAGCTCACGCCTGTAATCCTGACACTTCGGGAAACCAAGGGGAGCGGATCACGAGGTCAGGAGTTCGAGACCAGCCTGGCCAACATGGTGAAACCTCGTCTCCATTAAAAATACAAAAATTAGCTGGGTGTGGTGGGGGGAGGGCACCTGTAATCCCAGCTACTCCAGAGGCTGAGGCAGAAGAATCACTTGAAACCGAAAGGTGGAGGTTGCAGTGAGTCGAGATCGCACCACCGCAGCACTCCAGCCTGGGCGAAAAAGTGAAACTCTGTCTCAAAAAGAAAAAAAGAAAATACAGAATAATCCACAAAAATCTCCAGGAACTGGTAAGTGAGTATAGCAAGATTGCAGTATACAAGGTTAATATAAAAATGTCAATTTCTTCTCTGTATTCCAGCATAAACAATTGGAATTTGTAATTTAAAAAAATGCTATTGACAGCTGAACCCCAAAAGTGAAATATTTATGTAAAACAGTAGGTATAAATCCAACAACATAGTTATAAGATAGATTGACATGTCCTTCAATATGCAAATGAATAAACAAACTGGAGTTCACCCATAGAATGCCATATTTTTCACTGATTAAAAACATGAACTATCGAGTCATGAAGAGACATGAATGAATATTAAATTCATATCACTAAGTAAAAGAAACTGTTCAAGCTACATAATGCATGATTGAGAAAAGACAAATTGTAGAGATGATAAACAGATCATTGGTCCCCAGGGGCAAGAGTTCTGGGGGAGAGAGGAGGGTTGAATCAGTGATGCACAGAGATTTATTTTTTTGGGGTGATAGAGTCTTGCTCTGTTGCCCAGGCTGGAGTGCAGTGGCACAATATTGGCCCACTGCAACCTCCACCTCCTGGGCTCAAGCCGTTCTCCCATCTTAGCCTCCCAAGTAGCTGGGACTATAGGCATGTGCCACCATGCCCAGCTACTTTTTGCATTTTTGTAGAGACAGGGTTTCACCATGTTGGCCAGGCTATTCTCAAACTCCTGACCTCAAGTAATCTGCCTGCCTCAGCCTCCCAAAATGTTGGGATTACAAGTATGAGCCACCACGCCTGACCCACAGAGGGTTTTTTAGGGTCATAAAATCATTCAGTATGATATTGTCATGGTGGACACAAGACACTAGGCTTTTCTCAAGTCATAGAACTTTACAGCACAAAGAATAAACTTTAATGTATATAGATTTTTAAAAAATCGTTTAAGAGTTCAAAAGATCTCAGGATGGAATGCAGCATATGACAAAATAATCTATATTATAATAAAAACGTATGAAACAACCTCACTGAAGAGGATTGGGGAAAACATTTGCTGGCCAAAATAACTTTGGAAATGAGTGGAGTCTGTAAAACTGAAGGCAAAAGGAACTGTATATAAGCACTGTACTCTAGTTGATAAAGTTGTATAGCACAGGGTTACAGGTTAACAATCCCGATACTGCTATACATTTACACTGGAAATGTACAATGAAGTAAATGGACGGCAGATGGCGAGAGTCAGATTTCTCATTGTTGGAGTGGAAGTGTGGAGATCTACAGGAGAGGAGGCTTGAATATTGATGTGATAATGAATCAGAGTTGAAGACATCAGCAAGAGCTCATCATTGCCTCAATATACTAATAGATAAAGATGGGTTAAATATAGAAAAATAGAACAATGTGTTCATGTACACTTGTTAATATACACAGATACATTTCCTTGCCCCCTCAATCATGAGGGCCATGAATCAATCATAGTCCAGTAGCAAGAAACACATGTAGTATCTACATTTTGGATTTTGAGACTAAGCAAACTGCCATATAAAGAACCCAACTCCTTGGAGAAATGGCTGATTCTAGGACTACAGCAGGAATTATAGAATGTGAGCCTGGAGCATCTTAGAATGCCAGAAAGCAAGGAAGTACTTCCTGCTAGGAAAAAAATATGACAGCACACTGGTGCACACATACACACATGGATATTTTTGATGAGGATTTTTGAAAAGAATGTAGGACCCAACTGTAAGAGCTCGCAATGGCTGAAGCTGGAACAATTTGAACAAAAATACAATAATAATATTCAATTATAATTTGAAGTATAAAATACTTTATATGTGTAGAAAGTATTTTTATATATAAAAGTATTTTGTATATTCAATACTTATATGTACTTATTTCTATATAAATATATACCTATATATAAATATACATATACTTTTTATATAAAAAGTATACTTATACATAAATATACATATACTTTTTATATAAAATATACATACATAAATATACATACACTAATTTATATGTAAATATAAATATTTTATAATAATATAGTAATAAACTTATTTTAATAAATATTTAAATACACATCTATAAATAACAAATAAATGGGGGAAAGTAGTCAACTCTCTGATACAGAATTCCAAGTAATTGTATGTAGCTACTCCAGCCTCAAGGAGGTAAAGTGTAAAAGAATAAAGCTTTTCTTAAGCGTGGGCTGCACATAGCAACTTCCTTCCAAGGACTACAGTATGTAAAGGGGTAAGAAAGTAACTTTCCAGAGGAGAAACCTGAGAGACTCTACTTAGGCCATCAAGGCCAACATCAGCAGTCATAATTCATGTTGAAAATATGAACCCTTGATATAACGTGATAACAATAGCACTTTATCTCTGTAATCTTTTTCTGAAAAACCCATAACGTCAGTCTGATCATGAAAAGAATATCAGACAAATTCCAAGAGAGAGGCATTCTACCATATATTTGAACAGTACTCAAAACTGTCAAGGTCATCAAAAACAGGGAAAGTCTAAGAAACCACCACAGCCAGAAGGAGTCTAAAAAAAGATGACAATGAAATGTGTCATTGTGGATTGAATCTTGGACATTAGTTAAAGATGAAGGAGAGCTAGACAAAGTATGCACATTGCTTAATAATATATCAATATTGGTTCATTATAATAAATTTACTACATCTCGGACATTAGGCAAAAATTATGGAAATTTAAACAAAGTATGGACTTTAGTTAATAATAAATCAGTGTTAGTTTAATCATTATAATAAATTAACCAGTAATGGAAAATGTCAATAATAGGGGCTGGGCACGGTAGCTCACGCCTATAATCCCAGCACTTTGGGAGGCCAAGGAGGGCGGGTGATGAGGTCAAGAAATCAAGACCATCCTGGTTAACACGGTGAAAACCCGTCTCTACTAAAAATGCAAAAAATTAGCTGGGCGTGATGGTGTGCACCTGTAGTCCCAACTACTCAGGAGGCTGAGGCAGGAGAGTCGCTTGAACCCAGGAGGCAGAGGTTGCAGTAAGCGGAGATTGCACCACTGCACTCCAGACTGGGTGACAAAGCGAGACTCTGTCTCAAAAAATAAATAAATAAATAAATAAATAAGGAAAAATGGGAGTGGGAGTGAGCTATATGGGAACTTTCACTATCTTCTCGTTTTTTTGTGGGAATACAAAACTCTTGTGAAATAATTTTTTAAAGACAACATTCTTACAAAAAGTATTGTTCTGGATCAACTCCCACATAACCTAAAAGAATGTAGCCCCCTCAAGCAGCCCACAAAATATCCTGGGAATTTCCAAGAGGCACTCGTAATGTCTCTTGTTCCCCTCTCTTCTCAAAGCTTCTTCCCAGAGTTGCCTATGGCGATGTTTCTTGCAGAAATATTCTTCCCAAATGGCAACACTTCCATCAACTTTTGCAAAGTCACTGCCACTGCAGCCCACCAGAAGAGCCACGTCTGCAGTGGCACCCGCTGATCTTCCTTCAAAGCTGGTATTGATCCAGTTCTTTGCTGCAACCCCTTTGCCCTGTGTCTTGAGTAGGAATCATGGAGACTGTGCTGGACTCTGGAAGCAGAGACCTTTCTATGTTCCAACCCCAGCCTTCCTGTCCAGCATAGATACACTGCCCTTGAACCAAAACTGCAGTTTCTTATTCCTACACCAGAAACATCTTGATTTATCTGTGGATGTGTCCAATGCTAGTTTTATTTAAATAGTTTTGCAAGAAATTGAGTCAGATTCATATTAGAACTCATCGTCCTCTTCCTCCTTCTCCTCTTGTTCATTCTTCCATGAAATCGGGATATTTTCACTACAGTTAATCCTGTGGGAACAAATTCCAAACTCCAAACCTCTCTATATGAAGTGACCTTAGAATGAGTCAAGTTCATGGATTCCTTGGGTTGAACTCAGTTTAGGATGTCGACCCCAGGTTTGGGAGCTCTGAAGGCGATGTGTGAATTGACTGATGTGAAAATTCTTAGCACAATTCCTAGTGCATTATAAATACTGAGCATTATGAATGCTCAGAAGTCCCTGTGAATTTTGCCAGAGTTCTGTCTACTGTTACTGTAAGTTCTTTAAATAAAGTAAATATGAATACAGTTCATGTCTAAAGACAAGAGTCAGAAGATTATAGCTCATTGCAGTCTTGAATTCTTGGACTTAAGTGGTCTTCCCACCTGCCTCAGCCTCCCAAAGTGCTGGGAATACAAGAGTGTACCCCTATACCCAGTCCAGGAGTCTTTTTAGAGAGGAGGGTATCTCTGCTTAGGGAACTGCATTTATGAGGCACTTAGGGTAGAATACAAGTCGAGGTTGGAAGGAGATGCTAAAAAGAAATGGGTAATCTGTTCTACAAAAGAATGAATAAAAATTCAGAGGAGAATAGAGAAATGAAGGGGAGGGGAGGGAAAGGAAGGGAAGGGAGGGGAGGGGAAGGGAAGGGAGGGGAGGGGAAGGGAGGGGAGGGGAGGATCTAGCTTAGAGAATGTTCAATAATGAACCTGGAGAAGAAGGAAGCTAAATATCTCATTTTAAATTGTTTGTATTTGAATATCCAGAAGTCTGCTACAAATACAAAGGTCTTGTGTAAGTGGATTTGAGGATAACCAAACCCTCAAAGGTGGGGGAAAGATGGTTTCCGTGTCTGGATAATGGGAAGTAACATCATTTTGTAGTAATAATGTATCACGACAAGAGTAAATGACAAAGCTTTAAGCCAAAGGTGGCAAGGAAATGGAAGCCTGCCCAGAATCTTCAGAAGTCTCTAGGAGAGACAGTGGGCCATCCACAATTTAGGAAATAAGATTGCAAAACAATGTTAAAATCTAGAGTTTAAGGGGAAGGATCATTGACATCACCGACATCTGAGTTACAACAGCACCCCTTTCAGATTGAGTGCAGTTCAGAGGATTGAAGTGAGTTGTGTATGCTGACCTGGCTGGATCTTGTTAGAACTGGGACTAGAATTTGTTCCTCTGACTCACTTCCACATAGGGAAGTAAAAACCTCCTTTCCTCTTGGCCTTGCAGTTAACTGATCTATTGCTTTTTCTGCTTTGATCCAACTAAGGCCAGCTCTGGTCAAGCTCATTCTCAGAAAGAGCAATTTGTAAAGTTCAACTTAAAGTGCTCACATATGTGTCTCAGGAGGCAGGAACAGGCATTGTCACAATCAATAGTCAATGGTTGGTGTTATTTTATGTGTGGTGAGGTGATGATACCTGCAGAGCTCTAACATGAGCAGACAAGGCTATTTTGTGGAAGGAACTTGCTTTTTATTTTTCAATAAGCAAAGTGTCTATGAAAGTGGCCTCTTCGGCCATGCATGGTGGCTCACACCTGTAATCCCAGCACTTTGGGAGGCTGAGGCAGGTGGATCAACTGAGGTCAGGAGTTCAAGACCAGCCTGGCCAACATGGAGAAACCCCGTCTCTACTAAAAATACAAAAATTAGCCAGGCATGGTGGTGGATGCCTGTAATCCCAGCGACTTGGGAGGTTAAGGCAGGAGAATCACTTGAACCCAGGAGGTAGAGGTTGCAGTGATCCGAGATCTCACCATTTCACTGCAGCCTGGGTGACACAGCGAGACTCCATCTCAAAAAAAAAAAAAAAAAGAAAGAAAGAAAGTGGCCTTTTGGAAACCTCCAAGTTGAGCTTTTGTCTTGACTAAATGTTCAGTAAGCCTGCTCCAACTTGTGCCCTTTCAATGAATCCTTTCTGCCTGTCACATGACAGATGTTCTTTCAGGACATCAGGGAATAGGAGCTGACATGGAGAGCTTCTTGAAAGCAGTCCAGACCAAAGCAGGTGTCTTTAGTTGGTATCTCCATGTCACTCCCACTTTCCTGCTTCTACCACCTTCCCTGGGTTTCTTTGCTCCTGACCTGTGGTTCACACTGAGGAATGTTTCTTCCAGAACCTGCCCCTGCTTGGACAACTATATCGTGGTTTCTGTTGTTCTTGATATGTTTGCAGATTTTTTGTTTTGACCTCTAACCAACATCTGCGATGTTTGCAGGTTTTTAGTACTTGGGATGTGGCTTTTTGCCTGACTGTGCCTCTGGAATCATGACTATACCTCCCTTCCACTAAATGATTTTTGGGACGAATTTCTAAAATGTTTGATTTTCATCTGGTTTTCAGCCTCCTATCATACCATTACTCAAACAGGAATAATTAGAATATCAAGCATGTGTTGGCTATGTGATATAGTTTGGCTGTGTCCCCACCCAAATCTCATCTTGAATTGTAGCTCCCATAATTCCCACATGTTGTGGGAGGGACCCAGTGGGAGATAACTGAATCATGGGGGTGGTTTCCCCCATACTGTTCTTGTGGTAGTAAATAAATCTCATGAGATCTGATGGTTTTATAAGGGATTTCCTCTTTTGCTTGGTTCTCATTCTGTCTTGTCTGCCACCATGTAAGACATGCCCTTTGCCTTCTGCCATGATTATGAAATATTTCCCCAACCACATGGAACTGTGATTCCATT
Source organism: Lagothrix lagotricha (assembly GCA_963574225.1). NCBI lineage: Eukaryota > Metazoa > Chordata > Mammalia > Primates > Atelidae > Lagothrix > Lagothrix lagotricha. Next base: position 40,366 of record CAUYNB010038506.1, on the reverse strand, counting down.
AAACCTCTTTTTCTTTATAAATTACCAGTCTCGGGTATGTCTCTATCAGCAGCGTGAAAATGGACGAATATACCATGCACTCTATGCCATCAGAAACACAAAACTCAACTGTCTGATCACTTCCATGAGGGGAGCTTGGGTGGGTTTACCATATAGAGTGGATTGGAATTAGGCATTTGTTCCCAGAGGATTAATTATAGTAAAATCCCCTGATTTCATACAGGGAAGAAGAGGAGAGAGAGAGAGAGAGGAAGAAGAGGATGAGATCTAGTGTGACTCTGACCCAGTTTCTTGCAGAGCTGTTTGAATAAAGTTAGGGATATGAAACATGAAAGGCGAATTTAGGTTTAAGGGACAGGAAGAGATGTATAAACATAAGAAGATGCCAAGCGTGAGGAGTGAGAACAGGAACATGTTAGGCACAGCGTAAGAGGCTCTGTTAGGAATAAGCCTGTGGAAACTTGGCTCACGTTTATTGGTAACTGGCTGGTTAAAGAGTCTCAAGGCCATAAAATAAGAGGTGTCTGGAACTCTATCTCTTTGTGTGTGTGTAACCTGGCAATTGATGCCATCTGGCAACTTTTCAAGCGATGTTTCCCCATGGGCTGCCTGAAAATTGAAATAGACCCTGAGATTGCACTGTGGCTCTCATCAGTGAAATGATTTTTCCACCCGTGGAGGGGAAAAGGTCATATAAACTTCTCATGCGTTTGGCTTTCAGAATGCAGATAATCTTTCCAGGTTGAGTATAATGGGATGGCCTCTTTCCATTTCTGTCCCCAACCCTCTTAATAGCCGACTCTTACTTCCTTCAGCGATTGCTTTGTTAGAAATAAAACGTGACCCTCTTCCCCAGGGCTTTGCCATTTAACTGTTCAGTGATGGTTAACTTTAAGCGACAACTCATCCAGGTTATTGTGCCCAGCTGTTTGGTTCAACACTAGCCTAGATGTTGCTGTGAAGGTATTTGGTAGATGTGATTAATGTCTGCGACCCAAGTATTAAAAATCTGCAAACATCGCAGGATGTTGACTAGAGGTCAAAACAAAAAAATCTGCAAATGTGTCAAGAAGAACAGAAACCACGATATAGTTGATTTTAGCAAAGGAGACAATCTGGAAGGAGCTTCTCCAATTTGTTGAAGGCCTTAAGAGCAAAAACTGAATTTGCTAGAGAAGAAAGAATTCTACCTCAAGGTTATAACGTAGAAATCCTGTGTGAGTTTCCAGTCTGCCCTACAGATTTACTTACAAATTTGACAGTTCCCTAAGTCATCATGTGAGCTGATTCCTTAAAATCTTAATCTCTCTGTCTCTGTCTCTGTCTCTGTTTCTGTCTCTCTCTCTCTCTCTCTCGTTATATGGAGCAGATCTACTTTGAACCTGTGAATTCTAATATGACTCTAGTGTGAGCGTGTATATACATCCTATGGATCCAGTTTCTCTGCAGAACTCTGAGTGATACATCCTCCCTGAGAACATCTATCTACCTGGAGAGGAGAAAATCTAGGGTATCAGAGAGGGTCTTTAAAAACTTGAAGATCTGTCACATGGAGGAAAGGTACAAGACGTATTTTTCTTTTGCCTCAGAGGGTAGTACTAGTGACGGAAAGTGACAGGAAAGATTCTTTTAATAATTTTAGTTGGCTAACAAATTGCCAGAGTGCCTTTTCTTCTCCATCCTTGGGATAGCTAGAGCATCTGGAAAGATAATGTGGTTGGTGCTGTAATGTAACACACACACAAATGTGAGTTTAAGGGAAAGATTGGTATTAAAATCCTGGCTCCATCACTCAGTTGCTGTGTAGCTGTGGGCAAGTTGCATCAGTTTTATTCTTCAGTTTTTGTTTTTGTTTTTTTTTAACTGTGAAATTCAAACAACAGTATTTACTCTGCAGGCATGAGGATGAGAGATAAATGGAAGCCCTTGACACTGTCTGATATGGTTTGGCTGTGTCCCCACCCAAATCTCATCTTGAACTGAGCTCCCGTAATTCCCATGTGTTGTGGGAAGGACCTCGTGGGAGGTAATTGAATCATGGAGGTGGGTTTTTCCCATGCTGTTCTCATAATAGTGAATAAGTCTCATGAGTTCTGATGGTTTTATAAGAGGGAATTCCCTGCACACATTCTCTCCTGCCTGCTGCAAGAGGCTTTTGCTCTTCCCTCGTCTTCTGCCATGTTTGTGAGGCCTCCTCAGCCACATGGAACTGTGAGTCCATTAAACCTCTTTCCTTTATAGATTATCCAGTCTCTGGCATGTCTTTATTAGCAGCGTGAGAACAGACTAATACTCTTTCCAACAGAGGTTGTTGTGATTATAATTATTGTTGTGTTACTTAGTAAGTTAGAGGAGATCGGGGTCTCCACATTTTCTTACAGACGTAAGTGTAACCTATAAATTTCTGAATATGTGTTCTGGCTGAAGAAGGCATGCGTTTGGAGGCTGAGAATGAAGTTCCCTTAAACATAAATGGACTAGATCTGTGGTGCTGATTGCACATGGGTGGGTTCCTTTGATGTCCACATTAGGTCTAGTCTGTCATAAGATAAATCTCTGTTTTATGATAAACATAGTTGAATGCTTAGCTATTTCTCCTGGAGATTTGGGCAGATGTCCTGGGTTTTGGGGGAAAGACCACAGATTAGGGAATTTTATGAGATTTATTTTCAATTGCTGAGTGCGCAGCAGAGAATCCATCTATTTATTTACTTATTTATTTATTCATGTTGAATTAACATGAATAAATCAACTGGCCCTCTATGATGAAAAATGGTTAACTCTCTACAAAATGATTAAATAAATCTTAAAGAATGGGCCTTTTGGTTTACATTTACTTTAGAGAATGTTTTTTCATGTAGAGATGATTCTCTAAAATAATTTTAAAAGGAAAACAGAGAATAACTTTTGCGTCATGTGATAATCACTTCAGAAAACTTTTTTTTTTCACTTTGGATTTCAGTTGATTCAACGATTTCATTTTGCTATGTTTACTTGTTTTGAATTCCCAAATTTTATTTTGTTTCATTGTTTTTACATAAATATATTCTCTGTTCAATTTAGTGGTTAGCAAATTGTTTATATTTAAGTGTGGTTTTCTGTATTTCATTATCAGTTCAGTTCAAACCTGTACTTCAAAAAAGTCAAAATTTTGCAATCAAGTAGTGAGATAATTGTTTCCATGATTTTTAAATTTATATTTTGTTATGCCTTTTGATATAATTTCCTTTGATTAAAGTCTAACAGATGTGCCACTTAAGAAATCTTTAAACAGTATTTACTTTTTAAAAAATATTTTTTAGTATCTACTATTAAAATGCATATGTACATTTAAAAGGTTAATTTCAGCCATTAATCCAAAAAGAGAGTTTCCAAAGTTTTAATGCAATCCATCCCATCCTGCTCATGTAGAAATACCCATGAAGAGGCCGGGCGCTGTGACTCATGCCTGTGATCCCAGTACTTACTGAGGCCAAGGCGGATGGATCACGAGGTCACGAGATCAAGACCATCCTGGCCAACATGGTGAAACCCCGTCTCTACTAAAAATACAAAAATGATCTGGGTATGGTGGCAGCACAGCTAGAACCAGGGAGTCAGAGGTTTCAGTGAGCCAAGATTGCATCACTGCACTCCAGCCTGATGACAGAGTGAGAATCCATCTCAAAAAAAAAGAAAAAAGAAAGAAAAGAAATACCTGTGAAGAACAGAAACATCAAGGCATTTATATTTTTGCCCAGGATTGATCCATTTATAGCTTAGACTGCTAGGAGGATGTTATTCTTTTTGCCGAAAGGGATTTGAAATGTCTATTCCTTGTTTTCACATAAAAGGGAAAAATGTAGAGTCTGTCCAAGATATAGATCCAGCAATCAAGTTAAAAAGACACCTGCAAAATCACATCGCTGTTTTTGCTAAGACGTAAAATTCTGCCAGCATTTTTCGGAGCACATTGAAGAAGAGAAGGCTTTCACAGGCTCTAAGAGTAATGGGTTCATGAATGCTGATTGCATTATTAAGATGCACTAATTGACAAATAGACAAATGACAGAAGACCATGCCTGGATCAAGAATGAGTGTGCCATGAACCAAGGCTTACAATGATCCTTTCTGTGCACCTGAGCTCTCTTTGACACAAAACGAAACAAGGCAATAGCCTCGGTGTTTAGAGACTGCAGGCTGAACTTAAACTAACACCAGATCCTTTCTGAGATGTGTAATGCAGGTTGTGAAGCTGACACATAGTCTGGATGTGTACACTGTTGGACACATGAGATCTTCCTGAACCAGAAAGTGCAAAAGTACACTCTGAACAAGAATTAGAGCTGTAGCTATATAGCTTAAATGTTATTGTTGCTTCCCATAGAGCATAAACTGGAATAAACATTTCTTGTGATTCATCGTATATACGTATTCAGAGAAAAGTATATATGGTTCCTCCTATGAAGTATGTGTTTGGTAATTCTCAAAACGTTGTTGTGCTGCCAATTTCTTATAGACCTGCATCGATATCCCCTCCACAATTTGCTCTTTGTTTAAAAATGCACTGGATGAAAACCCCACCTCATGATTACAGTCTTGCAATCAAGATTCCATCAACAAACAGAAGCCATACTAGGTATTCCAAGTAGAAAAGGCTTTAGCAGAGGGCATGAAGGGCTTACATAATTATTGGAAGGGCTGCAAGAATGATTGTTTGAGAAGCTTTGAGAAGGAAGTAATTAACGAGAGCTCACCTGGAACCCACAGCAAATCTCAGGATGTTCAAAGAATGCCAATACCACCAATGTCAGCTGCCCACAATTGCAAGCCAGGTAAATTCCAGGAGCTTTCTCAAGAGACACTACAAACTTCATATTGACAGTCTGCCCATTGACTATGTGCGCCTGCCATCACTACTACTATGACTACTCCTACTACTCCTACTAATGGCTTCTCTTTCTTTTTTGCTTTTTTTTTTTTTTTTTTGGCTTGTTTCACTTTTTTTTTTCTGCTTGCCCTGTCTTTGGAGAATTCAAACTTGGAACCACATGGAGAAGGAGATTGTAAGAAATATATCTCCAGACCTCTCTCCTGCAATGCAGGAAAGACTCTAGAAGGGTTTGTGATGATGCCAAGTTATTAAAAAAAAAAAAAAAATCCAGCACAATAAGGAATCAAATGGAAAATACAGAGAAAGCAAGAGGCATTACCATAGTCTTGTTTGTACATGGCGAAAGGTTGAATTATTGATCAGAAAATCTTCATTCTCCCTTTCCTCCAGCCCTGTGAAAGAAGTTTACTTTTTCCCTTTCTAGGTTTTGGGCAGATGTCCTGTATGTGGGGGAAAGATCACAAATTAGAAAAATTTACAAGATTTTTTTCCAACTGCTGAGCACCCAGCAGAGAATCCATCTATTATTTATGTTGAATTAATGTGAGAGTAAATTCTGCAGCTTCTCACATTAACTAGCCCTCTGCGATGGAAAATGATCAACTCTCTACAAAATGACTAAATAAATCTTAAAGAATGAGTGTTGGACTATGGGGAAGCCACAGAAAGAAGCTAGAATAGTGTCAAATACCAATAGGCAAAAACCTGGCACAGACAACCCTCTGACTTTTCCTTATCTGTGCACACAGTCTTCATATGTAACATCAAAATATGGAGAAATCAACAATATCATGCTTCCTTTTAACATAATACAGCTCTGTATTGTATAAACAAAGATGTACTTACTCTCTGCCCAAGAAGGAAGAGGTTCTAGTCCTGTCAGACATACTGTATTCATCTCTGGCTGATGTTGGTTCTTCTACTCAATTCCAATCTCTCTTTAATATTCTTGAATTAGTCCATTTTCATGCTGCTGATAAAGACATACGTGAGACTTGGCAATTCACAAAAGAAAGACATTTAATTGGACTTACAGTTCCACATGGCTGGGGAAGCCTCACAATCATGGTGGAAGGCCAGGAGGAGCAAGTCACATCTCACATAAATGGCAGCAGGCAAAGAGAGAGAGAGAGAGCTCATGCCGGGAGACTCCCATTTTTTTTTTTTTTTTTTTTTTTTTGAGAAAGAGTCTCACTCTGTCACCAGGCTGTAGTGCAGTGGTGTGATCTTGGCTCACTGCAACCTCTGCCTCTCAGGTTCAAGCGATTCTCCTGCCTCAGCCTCCTGAGTGACTGGAACTACAGGTGTGTGCCACCACATCCAGCTAATTTTTGTATTTTTAGTAGAGAAGGGGTTTCACCATGTTGATCAGGATGGTCTCCATCTCCTGACATTGTGACCCACCCACCTTGGCCTCCCAAAGTGCTGGGATTGCAGGTGTGAGCCACCGCCCCCAGCCAGTCACTCCCATTTTTAAAACCATCAGATCTCATGAGACTTATTCACTTTACAAGAACAGCATGCAAAAGACCCCATTATTCAATGACTTCCCACCGGGCCCCTCCCACAACATATGGGAAAATTATGGGAGCTACAAGATGAGATTTGGGTGGGGACACAGAGCCAAACCATATTCGTTCTTTAATCTAAATGATAAACACTTGCTTTCACCACCACCGATATTCTTTATGTGTAATTGTAAGAGAAGAGGAGAAGAGTCTTAAAAGGTAATTGATTATTGTAAGGAAATATTTACATAAAGCAAAGAAGAAGTGGTACATATGTTTTACAGTGCTCCCATTTGTTTATTTGCTTATAATTACTTATAAGACCACAAGTGTTATTCAAAACTCCCTTTTTCCGCTATCCACACCATGTTCCCTTTGTACACAGCCTGCATCTCAGCTATGGTTTTTCTCTGGTTGGGTAACAAACTTTACATCATGAAGTATCTCTTGAAATGTGGTCATGCCTGTATTTGCTGCACTCTTCAATTAACTTAAACTATATGGAATGGAATTACTAGGAACCTCTCCCAAAAGAAAAATATTCCCAGATTTCAAATCTGTACCTCTTGGAATGTATTCCCAATGTATTCCCACTAATTACAAATGATTACTATTATTTTGATAACAATAGGTCAGACTTTGCCTGTGTCTCTCTAGGATAAGCTGAGGTTTCACCTAGAGACAATGAGAGGTGGCAGGGGTGGCTCTTGAAAGACTTGCTGAGGTTGGTTCTTTGCCAGATGACTCCCTCAAGTAGTATCATTGCAGACTTCAAGCAAGGAGAGAGGAGATTCCTCAGGGGCGGAGGGGCTGCTTCTGCCTTTAAAGTGCCGCAGTAGAACTGGTCAGATGATCGGAGGGGAAGACAAGCCACTCATATTCATTAGAATCGGAATACTAAGAGCCCCAGCCTTCTCTGAGCAATGCTATCGGGGCAGAGCAGCAGCAGTCAGGAAAGACTTCCTATCTCTAAGGTACAGCACTACCATTCAAGCAAACAAGGAACCACCACTCTCGCTCAGGCCAGGAACCCACAGGGAAGATCACACCTGCCCGCAGTGCCACCAACAGGTGTTGCAGTGCCGAATTGCACATCTGCACTAACCCTTGATTCTGCCTGTCATTGGCAGGGGTGTGGAATGGCTTCTGCTTCTCTTCCTCCTTCCAAATCTTCATGTGTGACTCTCAGAGCCGAATGTAAACCAGAATCCTGCAGGCAAGGAAATGGGGAAAACAAGGCCCCAGGTCCTGTTCTGCACCTGAAATCCCAATGAGGGATTGGAAATGGGGCTGTGAGCTGCAGACACGGGTCTGAGGGTTATACATCCTCCTACACATTGATGGTTCGCAGTACTTTGCATGGTGCTGCTAAGTTTCTCCAAATTCCCTACTCATTGCTGTAACCTCAGCACCTATCCTATGGTTTAGCACACAATAGGGGCTCAGTAAATATGGAGCATTGGAAGGTTATTGCTTGGGTTCATGGCTGAAAGCCAGACTTTCCACACTCTACCATTCTCTTTCTATTTATTTATTTATTTATTTAGAGACAGAGTCTCACTGTCGCCCAGGCTGGAGTGCAGCGGTGCCATATCGGCTCACTGCAACTTCTGCCTCCCGGTTCAAGTGATTCTCCTGCCTCAGCCTCCTGAGTAGCTGGGATTACAGGCATGCACCACCACACACGGCCCTTTTTTTTTTTGTATTTTTAGTATAGATGGGTTTTCACGATGTTGGCCAGGCAGGTCTCAATCTCCTGACCTCGTGATCTGCCCGCCTTGGCCTCCCAAAATGCTGAGATTTATAGGCATGAGCCACTGGCCTCTACCCTTCTCTTTACTAGAACAAAGGAGTATTTCCATTTCTGTTACCCACTAGATCAGGGAGAACAGAATTGCTTTTAATATTCTTTTGCTGCTTGAAGAATTAACTCAATCTTATGCCCTGACCAATTCACAGGGAATTAAAAAGGAAAACTCCTTGGTCTATCAAATGGTATTTACTTCACTAGGGGGAGGAGAAACCTTTATGAAGTAGGTCTACTGTGGGGCCAACCTTTGCTGCTGCTGCTGTAAATTTCCCCCAGTTTTTAAAGGCCTCATTAAGGAGATCGAGGCCATGATTCCACAGGGATTTATAAACTCATCAGGGAGATGTCAGAGAATGAGATAATGAAGACAACAGACTATTTGCTGAGTTATCACCGAAGCCACACTGTATTTGGCTGTGAGCACTGTATATCGTGGCTTAATTAGAAACACCGGTTAACCCAGAGCCAGACTGACATTTTTATCTTGCGGACACACTTCTAAATTATTCCTCAAATGGAATATGTCATAGCAGCCAAGATATCCAACACTAACATTACATGCATGGGCCCAACCAGGCAATAGGCCTGAAAGAAAATCAGACAGTAACATCCTGAGACAGTCTCTTATTTATTTAACATGTGTGTTCATTCGTTTAATAAGCAAGCATGATGCTAGGTGCTCTGGAGAATATATTTATAAGAGATCTGAAAAAACAGACAAGTTGCTTCATCTCACTGCATCTCAGTTTCTGCTTCTGAACATGAGGACGATCCTAGTTTATACCCCACAGTGTTGTTGAAAGCAATAAAAGATAAATGATACAAAGCCATGCTGTGAAGAATAAATGAGATAGATATGTATAGATAGATAGATAGATAATAGATACGTATAGATGGAGAGAGAAACAGATGGCTAGGAACAGATAGATAGCTAATATAGATAGATAACAGATATGTATAGATGGAGAGAGAAACGGATAGGAATAGATAGATAGATAGTGATAGATATATAGGTAGACATAGAGGAATAGATGAATGGATAGATATTTAGATAGATATAGGTGGAGAGAGAGAAATAGATGGTTAGATATATGGATAGATGGATAGGGATAGATACATAGATATAGATCAATAAATGGATACATAGATAGATATGTATAGATTGAGAAAGAGAAACAGATGGTTAGATAGATAGATGGGGATAGGTAGATAGATAATAGAGATCCATAGATAGATAGGCAGACAGATATAGACAGATGTGTTAAATACATATATATGTAATTGTGTAGTTATAAATGTGTATGTATGTATTTATAAATGTGTGTATATGTGTGTGTGTGAACTCTCCATGCATCCCAGGTTGTCAGAGACAAAAGGGAGCCCAGCAGAAGGTACCTGCTGAGGCAGTCACGGAAACTCTGAATTTTGAATGTGTTCCCCACACTGCACATATCCATAGTGCAGCCTAAAATTGTTGTCATTTGGAAGCATTTAGTGCTTTTCTATTTGTTTTGGGTTAACTTTTTTGTAGTTATATGTATTTAGGGAGTGCAAGTGCAGGTTTCTTAGGGAATATATTGAGGAGTGGTGAAGTCTGGGCTTTTCATGTACCCATTGCCCAAGTAGTGAACATTGTACCCAATAGGTACTTTTTCAGCCCTCACCCCCTCCCAGCCTCCCACCTTTCATAGTCTCCACTGCCTGTTACCCCCTTTGTATGTCCATGTGTACCCATTGTTTAGCTCCCACTTACAAGTGAGACCATGCAGTATTTGGTTATCTCACCTAGGATTATGGCCTCCAGTGCCATCCATGTTGCTACAAAAGACATGATTTTATTTCATTCTTTTTTATGGCTGAGTAGTATTTCATGGTGTATACAAAGCACATTTTTAAAATCCAGTCTTCCCATGATGGATACTTAGGTGGATTCCACATCTTTGCTATTGTGAATAATGCTGTGATAAACATACAGGTGCAGGTATCTTTTCGATATCTTTATTTTTAGAGGCATTTTGAAGCATGAGTGGGCTGTGGGAAGGCAGAGATCCATACATGAGAAGGGCATTTCAGGCAAAAGAAATGGCTTGGACAAAGGGGTGACAGTGTAGAAATACATGCTGTGGATGAGGATAAAATGCAACAAGTTCCATTTGGTTCAAGCAAAAAATACTGCAGGAGAGAGAGCTGGATGCAGTTAGGGCATGAATTAGAGATAATTTTAACTTCCTAAAGGGAAGCAATGAAACTTGATTTCCATCATATCTGGGAAGTGAATAAAGCCCAGAAAATTTAAAGTATCAGTTTGAAGAACTTGAGTGTCATGGTTCATGCCACTGAGCCTCTGGGGACTGTGTTGAATAAATATTTAGAAATAGTGCTGTGTGAGTATTGCTGTTAATTAAGTATCAAGGAGTAATCATGTAATTGCCTAATAGATTCTTCTCCCCCACTGTACCGATAGAACCAATTTACCGAGACAGCAGCATTTCAACAGAAAAAGAGTTTAACAAACAGAGAGAGCTAAGCAGGAGATAGGAGTTTATTACTCAGATTAGTCACCCTGGAAGCTTGGAAGCTAGGGTTTTCATGGATAATTTGGCAGGGAGGGGCTAAGCAATGGATGCTGCTTATTGGTTGAAGATAAAATCACAGGGATGTGGAAAATAGTCCTCTCTAGGCTGAGTGAGGTGGCTGTTGCCTGTAATCTCAGCACTTTGGGTGGCCAAGGTGGGCGGATCACTTGAGATCAGGAGTTCAAGACCAGCTAGGCCAACATGGTGAAAACCTGTGTCTACTAAAGATACAAAAAAATTAGCCAGGCATGGTGGCAGGTGCCTATAATCCCAGCGACTCGGGATCTGAGGCAGGAGAATCGTTTGAACCCAGGAGGCAGAGTTTGCAGTGAGCCAAGGTCATGTTACTATAGGCACTCCAGCCTGGGTGACAGAGCAAGACTTTGTCTCAAAAAAAAAAAGCACACAAGAAAAAACATATTCTCTAGTCATGATTTTCATGTCTTTCCTTTGGGTTGTATTTTATTATATTGATTCAAAGAATAAAACTTTGATAATCTCAAAATTGCATTATTGATTATAGATTTTTATCATAAGTAATTTTCCTGCTTGTCATGGTCAATAGTTTTGCCTTAGATGTTATGTTACTATTTTCTACACTAGAAGTCACATTTTCTGTTTTAATTAACATTGCCTTTCTCAACTTTGCTTTTAGACATTTGAAGTCATTTAGCTTTAGTGAGATGTTTCGCAAGAAGCGATTTGTTAAACAAATACAGTCCTGTAGTATAAGAGTCTTTGTTTCTTAGCAGTGGAATTTATACCATTAGGTACAAATCATCAGCGTAAGTGCCTCCTGGATCCAGCCACTGTCCGTCTATTTCATGCTGTATTTTAATATTCTGCTATTGAATCTTCTATTTCGCCTTCTGACGTCTGGGCATTGCTCTCCTTGTTTTCTTCTTTGTCACTCATTTGGTAGACAAACATGCAGTTTTCCATTCTGCTAGGAATTCCCTTAAAACATTAATACAGGCCGGGTGCGGTGGCTGACACCTGTAATCCCAGCACTTTGGGAGGCTGAGGTGGGTGGATCACCTGAGGTCAGGAGTTCGAGATCAGCCTGGCCAACATGGTGAAACCTTGTCTCTACTAAAAATACAAAAATTAGCGGGTGTGGTGGTGGAAGCCTATAGTCCCAGCTACTCGGGAGGCTGAGGCAGGAGAATAGCTTGAACCTGGGAGGTGGAGATTGCAGTGAGCCAAGACCTGCCATTGCACTCCAGCCTGAGTGACAGAGTGAGACTCTCTCTCAAAAAAAAGTACCAAAATCATCTAACCATAACTAAGCTTTCTAATTAAAAAAAAATGCTGTATTTGCTATTTTTATTGGAGAGCTTAGTTATCTTAGCTTTTTTGGGAGGTCATGGGGATGGAGTTTCACTCTTCTTGCCCAGGCTGGAGTGCAGTGACACGATCTCTGCTCACTGCAGCCTCCACCTCCTGGGTTCAAGAGATTCTCCTGCCTCAGGCTCCTGAGTAGCTGGGATTACAGGTGCCTTCCAACACACCTGGGTATTTTTTTTGTATTTTTAGTAAAGATGATGTTTTACTATGTTGGCCAGGCTGGTCTCGAACCTCAGGTGATCCACCCGCCCCAGTCTCTCAAAGTGCTAGGATTACAGGCGTGAACCACTGTGCCCGACCTGTCTTAGCTTTCTTTTATGAAAGACAAGGAAATGTGTACTTTTCGGCTTTTTTCTTCTCTTCACCCCATTCATTGTCACATTTCACAGTACATCTGGGAGCTGTAACTCCTACCCTCACACTGCCCCCGACAACCCTCCCACACCACCCTCTCCGCCTCTACCCTCCCCACTCAGCAGTTAATCTGAGACACTGCAAACTGCTTCCCTCAACCCCTTTGATTATCTTATTCTTTTTCCAGGATCTTTTTTGATCTTTTGCAAACCACTCTATTCTAAATGCAACTCAAATGTTGGCTGACTTCATCAACGTTTGAATTAGATATGAGGTCACATGGATACCAACATCACTGGCAAATTCCCTTCTTTCCTACCCTGCCTGTGAAGACTCCCTCTTTCTCTTTTGGTATCATTTCACCCCAAAATATTTCTGTTCATCAATGTGGTGAGCAGAGTAATGGCCCCCTAAAGATGCCTGTTGGAAATAGATGCTCAGTGCCACAAGCAAAAATCAGCACTGAGACAAAGGATCTTTTAGCAATGCAATTTTTACTTCCTGGACTGCAGGAAGGGTACCCTTGCTAGCCATCTTGCCATGAGAGTACAATGAACAAAGGAAAAGCAGACATAGTTATCCCTTACGCATTTGGGGTTGTCCTTACTGCTGTGTCTGATCTCCGTTGGCTGGAGTCAGACCTCAAAATCTAAACTAAAACTCGACTGACTAACAAAACTTTTCTAAACAGGTGAAAGCAATGGAGAGCTGGGACATGCTTGTGAGCACGTCCAGCACAGGTATCTTGGTTAAAGTACAAGGACATAGAATGTAAGCATGGCATGTCTCACAGCTACATAGGATAGGGCTTAACAAAGGTTATTAGCACACTTATGATTTAATAAGAAAGGGAACATTAAAAATGAACTTTTCTACTTCCCACAATGCCCAATTCCTAATCCCCAGAACATCTGAATATGTTATCTTTTTTTTTTTTTTTTTTTTGGTAGAGATGGAGTCTCACTCTGTCACCCAGGCTGGATGGAGTTCAGTGGCACGATCTTGGCTCACTGCAACCTCCGCTTCCAGGGTTGAAGCAATTCTCCTGCCTCAGCCTCCCGAGTAGCTAGGACTACAGGCATGAGCCACCATGCCAGGCTAATTTCTTTTGTATTTTAGTAGAAATGGGGTTTCACTATGTTGTCCAGGCTGATCTCCAACCCCTAAGCTCAGGCGATCTGACCACCTCGGCCTCCCAAAGTGCTAGGATTATAGGCATGAGCCAAAATGATTTTGCAGTTGTGATGACCATTAAGGGCTTCATCTCAGATGGTCCATGTGAGCTCAACCTAATCACATGAGTCTTTAAAAGAAATTTTTCCAGCTGAGGTCAGAGTCAGAGAGGGAGGCTGGGCACATGGCTTATGCTGGTAATCCCAGAACTTTGGGAAGCTGAGGCAGGAGGATAGCTTCACCTTAAGAGTTTGAAAGCAGCCTGGGCAACATAGCAAGACTCCATCTCTACAAAAGAAAAATTTAAAAATTAGCGGGTCATAATGGTGAATGCCTGTAGTTCTCAGCTACTTGGGAGGCTGAAAAGGGAGGATCGCTTGAGCACTGGTGATTGAGGCTGCAGTGAGCTACGATTGCATCATTGCACTCCAGCCTGGGCAACAGAACAAGACCACATCCGGAAAAAAAAAAAGTCACAGAGGGAGCTGTGATTATGGGAGAATTGTCAGAGCGATGCAATGTTCCTAGATTTGGAAACAGAGAAAGGGGCTCTGAACTGAGAAATGTGATGTGAGCAGCCTCTAGAAGCTGAAAAGGGCAAGGAAATAGATGATCCCCTAGGGCAGGGTTCCTCAACCCCCAGGCCATGGCCTGTTAGGAACCGGACAGCGCAGCAGAAAGTGAATGGAGGGCGAGCAAGCAAAGCTTCGTCTGTATTTATAGCTGCTCCCCATCACTCACATTCTTGCCTGAGCCCCACCTCCTGGCAGATCAGCGGTGGCATTAGATTCTCACAGGAACGTGAACCCGATAGTGAACTGTGCATGCGCGGGATCTAGGTTGTGCGCTCCTCATGAGAATTGAATGCCTGATGATCTGTCACCGTCTCCCATCACCTCCAGATGGGACCATATAGTTACAGGAAAACAAGCTCAGAGCTGCCGCTGATTCTACATGATGATGAGTTGTAGAATTATTTCACTATATATTATATTGTAATAAAGTATAACAATAGAGTAAGAGAAATAAAGTGCACAATAATGTAATGTGCTTGAATCATCCAGAAACTACCACCCCCACCAACTGCTTGCAGTCCATGAAAAAATTGTCTTCCATGAATTTGGTCTCTGGTGCTAAAACAGTTGGGGACTGCCATCCTACTGCCTCCAGAAAGAGAAACATGGTTCCCTTGACACCTTGATTTTAGCACAGTGGGACTGATTTCCACTTTCTGATCTACAGAATTGTCAGTAATGCGTTTGTATTGATTTAAGCCACTAAATCAGTGGCATATCTGACAGTAGCACTGTGAAATTAACACAATCCCCAATGCACACCTTCAGGTGGCTTACCAACCAGCTCGAGGATCACTCTCCCACCTTTTTCTTCTGCTGCTCTGGCTGGTCAATATTGGCTGCTCCACAAGCTGCTGGAACAACATTAACACTGCTAGGATACAGCAGAGAGAGGAAAATGACCAGGACTGCATCCAAAGGCAAATAGGATCTGGACAGGCTTGGGAATGTTGTCAGGATCAAATGAGTTACTATATCCAAAGTGCTTTCAACACTGCCTGGCTCATGGTTTTATGTTTTTGCTAATACTTTCTCACTTTGAACTCCAGGGGAAGATGATTGAGTTGGCCATACTCCTTACTTCATGATATGTCCTCGCCATGGAGCTGTGCATGACCCATCTCGTTTTCATTCATTCATTCATCCATTCATTCATTCATTCCCTTTAATTACCATAACTCACTCCAGTTCTCTTTTCTTCCCTAAGAAATCATTTTAATGTATTGTTTGTGTGTCTTACCTTTTGACTGTGTTCTTACAGAATGCACATTTTAGTTTCATGTGCATACCATTTTTAATTTCTGTGAATTACATTGATATAGAACAATTCACTTGCATAAGAACTAGTTTTTAAGATATAAGCTCGTATCTGCAGCCATTGCTTCTAACTGCTGCCTAGTAGCCCATGGTATAAATTCATTGTGGCTGACCCCTCCACACAGTTAATGTACAAGATAGTTAACCCTCGAACAACACAGGCATGACCTAATGAGGAGGTTGCCTCAAGACTGGGCTGGAGCTGAGTCCCAGAGGCTCCTGAAATTCAGAATGTAATCTTAAATTACTACCTCAGGCAATGTTAGGGTAGGTTTGCAGGGGAGATGGAGAGGCATTTAGTAGGCTGGGAAGCAGCTAGTTATCAACCTACATGAGGACACTGTTTCACTATTTCAACAACCAGTGTGGTGTATCATGCCTATCAACTGAATATTACCCCTTATGTTGGTCTGTTCTTGCATTGTTACAAAGAAATACCTGGGGCTGGATAATTTATAAAGAAAAGAGATTTATTTGACTCATGGTTCTGTGGGCTGTACAAGAAGCATGGCATCAGCATCTGCTCCTGGTGAGGCATCAAGAAGCTTCCAAACATGGCAGAAGATATAGAGGGAGCTGGCATAACACGTGGCGAGAGAGAGCAAGAGAGGGAGAAGAGGGAGGTTCCAGACTCTGCGAACAACCAGATCGCACATGAACTAACTGAGTGAGAACTCATTTATCACCAAAGGATGGCACTAAGCCATTCATGAGGGATCCACACTCATGATCTAATATGGTCAGACTTTGTGTCCCCACCCAAATCTCATCTTGAATTGTAATCCCTAGGTGTTGAGAGAGACCTGGTGGCAAGTGATAGGATCATGGGGGTGGTTTTCCCTATGATGTTCTCTGGATAGTGAGTTCTCACAAGATCTGATGGTTTTATATGTGTTCAGCAAGTTTCTCCTATGCTCACGCTCTTTCCTGCCACCTTGTGAAGAAAAAGCCTGCTTCCCCTTCTCCCATGACTGTAGGTTTCCTGAGGCCTCCCCAGCCATGCTGAACTATGAGTCAATTAAACTCGTTTATTTTAGTATCTTGATAGCAGTGTGAAAATGGACTAATACGTGATCCAGTCACCTCCCACCAGGCCCCGCCTCTAACATTGGGAATCATATTTCAGCAGGAGATTTGGGTGGGAACAAGCATCCAAACTATATGACCCCTGCCTATGCCTACCTCTCCACTTCCAGTAATGAATTCCTAGGTTGCCTCCAACTACTCCACCACAATCCATAATGCAAAAAACTTTCTTGTACAAATACCATTATGGACCCTGAGACAGACACCAGGCAAGAAATTGCTGAGTCATGTGTATGCATCTGTGTAATTTTCATGAGTAACACAACAATGGCGGTACCAGTCTACCTTCCCACCAGCGGAGGATGTGGTCTCCCATAGCCCCACGTCCCCACCAGCTCTCTAATTGTCACCTATTCCAGTAGGCACAAAGAAGTAGTTCACCGTGGTTTGAATTTGCATTTGTCTTATTTTTAATTACCAATAACCTTGAGCTCTCATCTTCCAGTTAAAACCTTGGTAGCTTCCCATTCTACAGATATCCTTTTCACAGCAACTCTCCTTTTTTTAAATAAACAATGGAGTTGCTCTCTTTTTATCACTGATAGGCAGGAGTTCCTTGTACAAAACTGTCAATGTATTCGTCAGAGGTGCTATCTCCTAATGCCTTCAAAACTACAAATTCTCAGAGGGCCAGCCCTGCACTGTGTCAACATGGAGAGATTGACTCTCTTAGTGACTCTGCCTCACACACTTTGGGGTCACAGTGTTTGTGCTCAGAGTCTCTGAAAATGTCTCTTTTTTGAGACAGGGTCTTGCTATGTTGCCCAGGCTGCAGTGCAATGGCGGGATGATGGCTTACTGCAGCCTGAACCTCCCAGACTCAAGCTACCCTCCCACTTCAGCCTCCTGAGTCACAGGGACAACAGGCACACGCCACCATGCCTGGCGAATTTTTGTATTTTTTTGTAGAAACAGGGTTTCACCATGTTGCCCAATCTAGTCTTGAACTTCTGAGATCAAGCAATACACCTACCTTAGCCTCCCAGAGTGCTGGGATTACACTGCGCCAAGCCTGAAATCTCGTAATGAAAATATGACTGCTGTCCTTCACCCATGGGCTGAAAAATGGATTGAAACCAATACCCCTGAAGCAGCCACACTGAAAGAAGGGGGCAGTATTTTGTATTCTAAAGTAAACCACAGCTCAGCCAACCAAAATGCCCCTCTGTTGTATCAGTCCTATAGAGTTATCAGCCCAAACAGTTGCCTCCTTCGTGGTTATAGTCTTTGAGTACTTCTACCGTATCCGTGACTTTTCTCTTCTTTTTTATAAAAAACCTCAAATTCCCCACCTGTGACGACTTTCTTAGACTCAGCTCTCTGTGGTCTCATAATAGGAATCTGGTGAAGAAAGAGCTTCATGCTCAAATAAGATGGAGAAATCTAGATTCAGTGAACATTTTTTTTAAATGAGGACTTTCTCATTATGCACATTATGTGGGTTTTAGGAACATAATTGAGGAAGCGTTAATGTAGGAAAACAAGCGCTATTCTTGGAGGAAAGACTTCTCTCTTCTCTAGCACATATCACGCTGCGGTTTGGGTATATAACCACGCATGGTTCTGAAGCCTCAGTTTCTGAATCTGCAGAATGGGGCCAATCATATAGTTGTGCATAAAGGCAGGGGATTTAACAAGATGTTTGACTGAGTTTCTGCTCAAGCCTAAGACGCATTCACCTCTATACCTTTCTTCCTCTGATACTTCCACCTCCCACTCAGCCCTGTGGGAAATATTTGATAGGAAAAGCTGAGATGCCACAGCAGCTGTGGCCGGCAAGGCTTGAAACAAAACCTTTGTTGATTTAGTTGTGCTTCCGTAAACTCCGGATAGAATATGCTGTTGGAAGCCCAGTAGCAATTGTACATCTGGACTTTCCACCTCCTGCTCCAACAGGCTGTCGCTGGCAGAGCCATGAGCTCCGTTGGCACAGAGTGTGTTTCCCATCACAGCTTATCTGAGCAGTGTTGAAAGGTCCAAAGTTATTATTTACAGCTCAGTGAGGATAGAGCAGACAATCAGAAGCTGTGGATGAGATCCACACTGCAAATGCTACTCATGGAGAATGACGGCGTCTGAGATGCCTAAGGGACAGAAAAAGCAATTCTTAGCAACCCCTGGTGCCTCAAAGAGCCGCACCAGCTATGCTTCCCACCCTCCAGAAGCCTCCTCTGCTGAATGCAGCAACATTGATTCCTTTCCTTCCTTACCGACCCTATTCCACATTAGGGTGACCAACTCATCCCAGGTTGCCTGGGACTTTCCCGGTTTTTATACGGAAAGTTAAGTGTCCCAGGAAACTCCTCAGTACCTGGTAAGCAGAGCTAGTGGGTCACCCTGCCCATACTGTCTAGATTAAGCACTTTTGTCACTGACTATATTTGGTTAGTCATACTAACATCAAATACTTAGCGAGTGTCTACTGAGTACATGATGCTAAACTTAGAGGACACACTTCCCTAATCTGATTTTTGTTTTTTGAGACGAAGTTTCGCTCTTGTCGCCCATGCTAGAGTACAGTGGTGCGATCTTGGCTCACTCCAACCTCCAGCTCCCAGGTTCAAGCAGTTCTCCTGTTTCAGCCTCCCGAGTAGCTGGGATTACAGGCACCCGCCACCACTCCTGGCTAATTTTTGTATTTTTTAGTAGAGATGGGGTTTCAGGCTGGTCCTGAACTCCTGATCTTAGTGATCCACCCACTACGGTCTCCCAAAGTGTTGGGATGACAGGCGTGAGCCGCCATGCCGCCCTGATTTTTTTTTCTCTATTTTTCCATAACATGTTACAAAATATCTTTTCTATACCTAGCATTCAGATCCTGTTTTCTTTGTACCATTGTCAACACACACACACACACACACACACACACACACACACACACACACACAAGACACAGCTTCTTGGGGAAATGGTTGATTCTAGGACTAGGGCAAGAAAAGTAATTATATGAGCCCAGAGCGTTTTATGATGCCAGAAATAAGGAGATGTTCAAGAAAATGTAGAATGAGAGCACAGAAGGCTGAGTGCAGTGGCTCATGCCTCCAGGCTGACGCAGGAGGATTGCTTGACGCCAGGAGTTCAAGACCAGCCTGGGTCTTGAACAGAGGGAGACCTTGTCTCTGAAATATTTTAAAAATTTGCCAAGCATGGTGGCACGCATTTGTAGTCCTAGCTACTCCGGAGGCTGATATGGGAGGATCACTTGAGCCTGGGAGTTAGAGGCTGCATGAGCTATGATCGTGCCACTGCACTCAAGCCTGGGCAACAGAATGAAAGTCTGTGTCTTAAAGAAAAACTAATGTAAAATAAATAAAATAAAAATTACTGATTAAGGTGGGGCATGGTGGCTCACGCCTGTAATCCCAGCACTTTGGGAGGCTGAGGCAGGTAGGTCACTTGAGGTCAGGAGTTCGAGATCAGGCTGGCCAACATGGTGAAACCCTGTCTCTACTAAAAATACAAAAATTTTTCCCCCAAAAAGAGCACAGAAGACAACTGAAGAATCTCCTAAAGAGCAAATCTGGGAAAATTTGAGCAACAAAATAAAAATATCCATAATGATGATGCATTCTAATCTATAGAATAAAGTAAATATCTGTGACTACATACTGACATAAATAGATAGATAAAAAAAATTAATACAATTCTAACTCATGAATAATTTAAGTTGAGCCAAACTCTCCTGGTGCAATCCCCAGACAAAAAGCTGAGCACAGCAGGGGTGCTTTGACCTGGCCATTGCCGCCTAGTGGGGATATGGCTATGGACAGTGTTTGCTGTGGGGTCCTCTTTGCACTTGTCAAGGCTGCATGCCGGGTGTATGAGACTTTCCTCGCTTAGTCCTGTCCCATGCCATCCCAGAGGATACCCGTTGCCTGGGTTGGAGAGAAGAGAGAAGCAAGACAAGAACGTCAATTCTTGGTTTCAGGATGCTCTGCACCAGCCTCTAGAGCAGCTCTCAATCCTCCCCCTTCTCACACACACAGGTGATCTTGGCTGAAAACAGCCCTCTGCTTTCCAGCAGTTTCTGATAGCTTTTTTCCCCATCCTGACATTTCCCCACCATAGATTCCCTAGATTGTTCTTGGGAGAGGGAGCTGGGCAGGCTGTGCTGAGTTAGTCAGAAGACCACTTAGAAACTAATTCAGATCATCAGTTAAAGGGTCGGGTGTGGTGGCTCACACCTACAATCCCAGCATTTTGGGAGGTCAAGGCGGGTGGATCACTTGAGGTCAGGAATTCAAGACCCAGGCTGGCCAACATGATGAAGCCCTGTCTCTACAAAAATTAGCCAGGCGTGGTAGTGGGCCCCTGTAATCCCATCTACTTGGGAGGCTGAGGGAGGAGAATCACTTGAACCCACAAGCTGGAGGTTTCAGTGAGCAGAGCTTGCAGCACTGCACTCCAGCCTGGGTGACAGAGTAACACTTTGTTTCAAAAATAATAACAATAATAATACTCAGCTAAGGATTTTAGATAGAAGAAAACATAAGTAATGAGAAGCAACTGAAGAATGTGTTTGAGCAGGGAAGAGTGATATACATTCCTAGAAGTTTAAAATAAGGCTCTGTGTATCCGACATTCTCATTCAAATCCTGGTTCCATTCTCTGCAGCTTGAGACCCTGGACAAATTATTTGGTCATTCTAATCCCACTTTTCTCATCTGTAAACTGATTCTGAGGTGGGAGGATCACTTGAGTCTAGGAGTTCCAGAACAGCCTGGGCAATATAGTTAGACCCTGTCTCTACAAAATAATTTTTAAAGAATTAGCTGGATGTAGTGGTGTGCAACTGTAGTCCCAGCTACTCGGGAGGCTGAAGTGGGAGGATAGCTTGAGCCTGAGAGTTGGAGGTTGCAGTGAGCTGTAATTGCACCACTGCACTTCAGCCTGGGCAACAGAGCAAGATCCTATCTCAAAAATAGTGGATTATCTGAGGGATGGAGATATTAAGTATCTGGTCCAAAGTATCATAAGAGGCTGAGGTGATATTCAATATCACACAGTCCAAGTGCAGAGCCCAAGAGTGTAACGATCCAACGCGGGGAACTCAGTTGCAGGGTGTTACCTTAAGTCTTGCTCTTTCTCTGCATATGACGTCCTCCTTAATTAAAGCCGTGGTAGGCCTTCCTCATCTTTCAAAGGAGAAGAAATCATCCTCCTCCACCCCGCAGAGGGAAAAGGGTAATGCTCTGTGTCCAATTTTCTTTTCATTGCAATTTTTATTATGGAAACACAAATGTTCAGTGATTCTAAAATGAAAACAGGGAAAGTCAATTTTGTCATCCTTATCTAATAAAATTCTTAATGGGTTTCCCTCCCATTATCATAAATACTTTTATTGTTTCTAATTTTTTTTCTCCATTGCGCAGTAGTATATCTTGCTTTCAGAAAAATAAAAATTTAAAAAGAGATGCGTTCCTTTAGCGTTTAGATCTCTTAAGTATCATTTCTGCTTGGAATGTAGTTCTGTCTTCTCTAGGGCAATCAGAAACGAATGTTCTAAATGTTGACTTGGCATGTTTTGTGCCAGTTTCATAGAGTGAAAATTTGACAGTCTATCTATTGGCGATGAGCTGTGGACCTTGAACGAGTCTCTTGACTTTCCTGGGTTCTGTTTCCCCATCTCCAAAATTATGTCCTGGAACCTTTTCTCTTCCTTACTCTCCCCATCACCCAATAAGAATAACATGCTATTAATTTAATTTGAAGTGATAGTAATGATCTCTGTTTTCAAATTGCGATAGATAGCTAGTTCTAGATAAGCTCACTCTGGATGTGGTGCTGGGATTATAGCGGTGAGGGTAGAGACCCATTTACACAAAAGGACATCCTTTTTTTCCTTTTTTTTTTTTTTTTTTTAAAAAAACAGAGGTTCTCCAAGTGCAGCCCCAGAACCAGGAGTATCAACGTCAGCATCACTTGGGAATCTGTTAAAATGTATATTCTATTTTTTTTTTTTTTTGAGACAGAGTCTCCCTCTGTCACCCAGATTTGAGTGTAGTAGTGCGATCTTGGCTCATTGCAACCTCCACCTCCCAGATTCAAGTAATTCTTGTGCCTCAGCCTCCTGAGTAGCTGGGATTGCAGGCGCATGCTAATTTTTTGTATTTTAAGTAGAGACAGGGTTTCACCATGTTGGCCAGGCTGATCTTGAACTCTAGACTTCAAGCAATCCTCCCACCTCAGCCTCCCGAAGTGCTGGGATTACAGGCATGAGCCACCTTGCTTGGCCCTAGAATGTAAATTCTTTTTTTTTTTTTTTTTTTTTGAGATGGAGTCTCTGTCATCACCAGGCTGGAGTGCAGTCTCGGCTCATTGCAACCTCCACCTCCCAGGTTCAAGCGATTCTCCTGCCTCAGCCTTCCAAGTAGCTGGGATCACAGGCATGTGCTACCATGCCCAGCTAATTTTTATATTTTTAGTAGAGATGGGGTTTCACCATGTTGGCCAAAATAGTCTCAGTCTCTTGACCTCGTGATCCACCCACCTCAGTCTCCCAGAGTGCTGGGATTACAGGGGTGAGCCACTGTGCACGGCCCTAGAATGTAAATTCCTATACCCTGCTCATTCCCTTCTAGATTAGGAATGCTGAGACTAAAACCCTGCAACCTGTGGTTTAATAATAACCCTTACAGGTGGTAAAGTTTGAGAAGTACTACTACAGAATACTTTAAATTCTCCAATGTCTGCTTCCTAGCCATATTAGCCATATCAGCCCTGAGACTGCTCTCTCTTTTTTTTTTTTCCCTTGGGACATAGTCTCACTCCGTTGCCCAGGCTGGAGTGCAGTGGCACGATCTTGGCTCACTGTACCTCTGCCTCCCAGGTTCAAGCCATTCTCCTGCCTCAGCTTCTTCCTGAGTAGCTGGGATTACAGGCACCCGCCACCACGTCCGGCTAATTTTTGTACTTTTAGTAGAGACAAAGTTTCACCATGTTGACCGAGCTGGTCTCAAACTCCTGACCTCAAGTGATTCACCCACCTCGGCCTCCCAAAGTGCTGAGATTACTGGTATGAGTCACCGTGCCTGGCCCCTTTCTCATTCTTAAATAACACAGTAATTCATTGCTTCAATGAAAAATCATTAAGTGCTTGATGTCTGTCGGGCACAGTTCTAGGAATGGAGAGTACAATGTTGAAAAAAACAGGCAAAAATCTCTGCCATATAGATCTAGGATTCTAACGGGAGAGAGAGAGTAAATAAGGAAATATATATAGCACATCAGCCAGTGATAAATACAATGAAAAAAATAATCATGTAGGGAGATGGGATAGTGGATTCTCAGAAAATATCCATTTAACTCTTTAACCTAATTTGGATACACCAAGAAGGAAAAGCTACAGTAAAAATTAAATATGACATGAATTCTCAGCTAAGTGTAATAACTCCATATTTCTCCTCTCAAGGATTTGAGGTTTGTTGTTGTTTTTGTATTTTGTATCAGCACCTACTTTTCATATGACACATCATTGGGAATTATATATAAACTTATAAAACAGGCTCTTACACCTCTACTACCATGACAATGAAGACTGTCACCTGACAGAAGCGTGAACATTCTCATATCCAGAGCCTCTTGGACTGGAGTCAAAGACTTTGAGTTACAAGATTTAGAGATTATATAGGCCCAGTGTGGTGGCTCACGCCTGTAATTTCAGGACTTTGGAAGGCCGAGAGGAGACGCATCACCTGAGGTCAGGAGTTTGAGATCAGCCTGACCAACACGGAGAAACCCTGTCTCTACTAAAAATACAAAATTAGCCGGGCATGGTGGTACATGCCTATAGACTCAGCTAGTCAGGAGGCTGAGGCAGGAGAATCGCTTGAATCTGGGAGGTAGAGGTTGCGGTGAGCCAAGATTGCACCATTGCACTCAGCCTGGGCAACAAGAGCAAAACTCTGTCTTAAAAAAAAAAAAAAAAAAAAAATATATATATATATATATATATATATATATATATATAGCTTGACTCTTTTTTTTTTTTAACTTAATTGCATCTGTATTATATGGCCTCTAATAAGTTATGAGCCCCATAAGGGGATTGTCTGTGTTTTCATATCCTCATAGCAAGTATTTAAAATTCAAGGGTAAATACTTCCTTATATAACCTTTGCCTCTGTTAGCACAATGCTGACACCAAATTCAGTGCTTGACTAACGCTATTGATGGTGATTAGGATAATGTTTGCTGGAATATAGGAAAGTGAACTGTCCTGTATTGAAAGTCTGCACCTGGATTTCCAACAAAAGTATATGCCATTTGACTCTGATGCAATCAGCAACTTAATAACCAGAAGCTTTTGCATTTCATTACTGAAGTCTTATTGCCATAATGTAATGCTACAAAAAATTCAAAACTCTGTGTTTCATCTGAGCTGGCATTTTTCAACTATTATCTCATTTAAGTTTTGCAAAAAGTCTATGAAGTCAGATTTAGTCAAGGTCATACTCAGTACAAAAAAAGGAAGTATACGTAAAATTACCTTTAACAAAAGATTTAACATCTACTTCTTTGACTTATAATTTATTGGAAATTTAGTTGTGTATTTAACAGAATTCAGGTCAGAATTTTATAATCAGCTCAACAATTCCCTCCTTTTTGAAGAAGTCTCTCATCTCATTCCTTTATTGTTAACTTCCTGTTTTGCTGCCTTTACACCATGAATTACTTGCCATAATGTTTCTTTCATAACTTTCTGCATCCTCTTTAAATTTCTGAAAATATAAATGAACATAAAGAAAAAATAACTCATAGGTACTTTCAAAATGAAACCACTGCTGATATTTGCTGTGCTTATTAGCCTTATTTTATAGTAAATTTAGGAAAAAATGATGGGCAAACTTTTACTTAAAGCTGTATATCAGACCAAGTACACACACACACACACACACACACACACACACACATCCTAATATAGAACACCTAAAAATGCTGAACAGCATATTTAAAGCATATTTTAAGTATGCTGAGCTTAAATACAAGTTGAAAGTGAAAACCAATAATGAAGGATGATGTAAGAATGATACACAGTTTCTGAAGCTGGCTTTTTCCCTGAGGATGAATGTTTGTCTGTAAAGGGTGTAAGTGAAACATACACCCGAAAATATAAACCAAGTCTGTAGTCCCAACATGACAGAAGGACAGGTCAGAAGCCTTCTCATAGCGATGGGGCCCTAGAGAGAGGAAACTGTCGGTGAATACATTAAATGAAAATCCTGTTCTGTAGAGGTAAAAGTTGGAAAAATTGTTGGTCTTTTTCTTAGGTCTGAGTTGAGTGACTAAAAAAAGAAAATAGTCTCTGAGAATCCCCCCAATGACAAATACATAATGAGGAGTTAGGCCAAAATTTATACCACATATGTGTCCTGGAAAACTTTAACTCAAAATGTTAGATTAAAGCAAAGTTACGCAGGTATAGTTCCTTGGAGCCTGTAATAAATAAACACATCTCTGGAGAAAGCAAGTCACTATGAGCAAGAGCCAACAGAAACAACGAAGCATAGAGTGAGACCTACAAAGACTGTAGATACTGGGATTACAAGCTACACTATAAAAATGAATGTATTTAAATAATAAAAGTGGATCGAAAATAATAAACGAGAATGTACAGATAATTAGGAAGATTTTAAAAAGATCTCAATGAATCACTAGAATTCGGGAGTATTAAAATTGGAGGGGAAAACAATATATATATGGATCTGATACTAAACCACGTACCACAGTCTTTAAGAACTGAAGGATGGGTTAGAACACTACCCAGATCCCATACTGGCCCTTAGGTGGTACACCAGTGGGACATATCTAGATAGTTCTTATGAGGGCCTTGAAAACAGAATTGGCACTAGAATGAACCAATGCACACAGAAGGTGGGTAGGAATTTGTGACTTGAATCTAGCCAGGTTACTATTCACTTAAATTTTAAAAACCTCTATAGCATTTAAGACTCAGATTCACAGAGCATAGTGTGCAAAATGTCCAGAATACAATCAAAAATTACTTAACACATTAAGAATTAGAAAATTACAAAATTTTTTAAATTTCTAATTTTTTTTTTTTTTTTGAAATGGAGTTTTGCTCTTGTTGCCCAGGCTGGAGTGCAGTAACCCAGTCTCAGCTGACTGCACCCTCTGCCTCCCAGGTTCAAGCAATTCTCCTGCCTCAGTTTCCCAAGCATCTGGGATTACAGGCATCCACCACCACGCCTGGCTAATTTTTTGTATTTTTAGTAGAGATGGGGTTTCGCCATGTTGGCCAAGCTGGTCTCAAACTTCTGACTTCAGGTGATTCACCCACCTCAGCCTCCCAAAGGGCTGGGATTACAGGTGTCAGCCACTGCTGCTGGCCTGTAATTTATTATAATTGGAAAAATCTGAACATCTCACAAAGAAAAAAAGATGACAGACAGACACCAATAGGAAGTTGACACAGAAGTTTGGATTATCAAAGACTTTAGAGCAACTGTTATAACTATACTTCAAGAAGTAAGATTGAACACTGTTGAAATAGAATGGAATTGAGAAAGTTTCAACAGAGAAATAGAACATTATTTTAAAAGAATGTAATAAAATTTTATGCAGTTACCAAAATTCTCTAAAAATTATGGAATGGGCTTAGGAGCAAAATAAAGAGGAGAAAGAAAAATTGATGACCATGAAAAAAGATAATGAGAAATTATCTGAACAAAAGAGAATAAACAAAAATAATACTGGAATAAAATTATGACAGCCTCAGAGACCCATGGAATAATAACAAAAGTTCTAATATCTTTGTTCTTAGAGTCCCAGAAAAAGAGGACAAATAAAATGTGAAAACCTCTTTATGAAAAAAATAATGGATTAAAACTGGAGTGAAATAAGCAAATACATAAAAAAAGAAAAAAAAAAGAAAAACTTGAAACATACTTCAAGAAGAAATAGAAAAAATGAACCAATAACTATTTTTTTAAATGAAAATTATACTTTAACAGCTTTCACAAAGATAGCACTAAGCTCAGAAAGTTTTATTCATGAAGCTTTAAAATGTTCAAGAAAGAAATAATTCTAATATTATCCACACTATTTTAGGGAACAGGAAAAAGAACAGCACTCTACAATTTATTTTATGAATCTAGCATAACCTTAATGCAACACCATGCAAGAATCAAATGAGGAACTTGCATAGATGCAAAAACCATAATCCAAATAATAGCAAATTGATACCAGTAATGTAGTAATGTATTAAAAATGACCACACATCTCAACTAAATGAGGTTTATTTCGTGAATCCAAAAATTCTAGGGTGAGTGCAATGCCTCACACCTGTAATCCCAGCATTTTGGGAGGCCAAGACAGGGAGACAGTTGAGGCCAGGAGTTCCAGACCAGTCTGGGCAATGGAAGGAGACTCAGTGTCTACAAAAAAAAAAAAAAAAAAAAATTAGCCAGGCATGGTGGTAAATGCCGATAGTCTCAACTATTGGGAAGGCTGAGGCAAAAGGATTGTTTGAGCTGAGGCATTCAAGGCCACAGTGAGCCATTATCACACAGCTGCACTCAGCCAGCAGAATGAGATCCTGTCTCAAAAAAGAAAAGAAAAGAAAATGCTATAGGCCAGCAAGCCAGATTCTGAGTATTTGTTCCAAAAAATTGAAATCAGGATGCTGAAGAGATATTTTTATTCCCATGTCCTTTGAAGCATTATTTGCAATAGCCAAGACATGGAAGTAATCTAAATGTCCAACGACTGATAAATGGATAGAGAAAATGTGGCATACACATAAATGGAATATCAATCAGCCCTATAAAAAGAGGGAAATCCTGTCGTTTACAATAACATGCATGAACCTTGAGGACATTATGCAAAGTGAATGAATGAGCCAATCACAGAAAAACAAATATAGCCTAATTCCACTGATGTGAGGTATCTAAAGTTGCCAAACCCATAGAAGCAGAAAGTAGAATGCTGGTTACCAGGGGCTGGGGGCAGGTGAAGGAAAATGGAGTTGCTTTTTAATGAGTGTACAGTTTCAGTTATGCAAGATTGAAAAGCTCCAGAGGTCTGTTGTACAACAACTTGCTTATAGTTAAAAATATAGTAATGTACACTTAAAAATGTAAGAGGATAGCCCTTATATTATGTATTTTAATAACAACGATAGAAAATGAATAAAGATAAGCAAGAGAGTTAATGCAAATTTCAGTCTAGCTGTGACTACCAAGCGGGCAGGGTGACCTAGAATCAGGGAAAGCATCAAGGTCTTATTTGTGTTCCAGCCTCAGCTGAGAAATGAGTACATAGAAGTTTCTTTTAATTTTTCTCGTTTTTTTATTTTTTGTTTTAAGACAGTGTCACCCTGTTGCCCAGGCTGGAATATAGTGGTGCACAGTCACAGCTGACTGCAGCCGTGACCTCCCAGGCTCAAGCAATCCTCTTACCTCAGCCTCCATAGCAGCTGGGACCACAGGCATGTGTCACCACACCTGGATAATTTTTATTTTTATTTTTTGAGACAGAGTTTCACTCTCGTCACCCAGGGTGTAGTGCAGTTGTGCCATCTTGGCTCACTGCAACTTCTGCCTCCCAGGTTCCAGCCATTCTCCTGCCTTAGCCTCCCAAGTAGCTGGGATTACAGGTGTGTGCCACCATGCCTGGCTAATTTTTGTATTTTTAGTACAGATGGGTTTTCGCCATGTTGGCCAGGTTGGTCTCGAACTCCTGACCTCAGGTGATCCACCCACTTCCACCTCCCAAGGTGCTGGGATTACAGGCCTGAACCATGGTGCCTGGCCTGCTCACTTTTTATTTTATTTTTGGTAAAGATGGTATCTCCCTGTGCTGCCCAGGCTAGTCTTGAACTCCTGACCTCAAGTTATCCTCCCGCTTCAGCCTCCCAAAGTGCTAGGATTACAGATGTGAGCCACTATGCCTGCCCCTATTTATTTTTATTATTTACATTGTACACATGTTAGAGCCACACTTTTGCATATATAATTTTATTTAAAATAAATTTAAGACTTAAATGGCATACAGTATTTAAAGAGAGTAGGAGAGTATCCCGAGTATAATAAGGGATCTGTTAAGAGTTCAATAAGTACTAGCTATTATGTTTATACTTTTATGTAAATGAATGTTTATCCTTTATATGATAGGATATAATGTTTATCCTTTTATGTGCTTCTATATATACATATTTATTTACATATATGTAAATAATAGAGAAGTATATGTTCTATATACATATGCATATATTTTACATATTGTATAATACATATGATGTGTATTCATACTACGTAGAATCTTTTTTTTTTGAGATGGAGTCTCACTCTGTTGCCCAGGTTGCAGTGCAGTGGTACAGTCTCGGCTCACTGCAACCCCTACCTCCCAGCTTCAAGCTATTCTCCTGCCTCAGCCTCCCAAGTAGCTGAGATTACAGGCACCCACCCCCACACCCGGCTAATTTTTTGTATTTTAAGTAGAGAAGGGATTTCACCATTTTGGCCAGGCTGATCTCAAACTCCTGACCTCAGATGATCCACGAGGTCTATGGATCCCAGGCGCCATGGCTCAGTAGGGAGATGGTAATGGTGGGCAGACTGAATGAATGAACAGTCTCCTCCTCCCCTGTGCCAACCTGGCACATGCCTGGGGTTTTCATTTAAGAACTCTTACATGGAGTCTTTCCCACAGTGGGCTGGAGTGTTCCTCCTAACAGTTGGACCACAATAGAAAGAATTCTAAGGTATTTAAAGACCCAGAATAGAAAACGAACAGTAATTGCCCGCTCTAGCAGCTTACACACAGAATCAAAAGACCCAGTCAGGAAGCTCCTGTGGAACAAATAACATTTGCCTTTGGTAACTGTCTAGTATTCAATACCTTCCTGCGAAGGTTATTATTATTCTTGTGTATTTATCTAAGGCTCAGAACTGGTAGGAATCTCTTTTCACATCTACAAATTAATAGAGGGATGATATCATGGGTTTTGTCTACCTTTTAAAAATAACTTAAGCACAAAGTAAATCTCACATTGGGGAGGAAAATTCTGGTCTGCTTCCCAGAGAGTTAGATAATAAACTCTCACTTAAGAGCACACGATTTACCCACTCAGTGATTTTTCTAAAGTACGTCTTCGAAGCTGTCTGTTGGAGGGACTATTAGTGCTTAATTGACCAATTATGATAAAATCACAGAATTTTATAGCTGGAAAGAGCCCTTGGCTTGACAAGTGAAGGGATTGGAGTTTAGGGTCACACGATTAACTCATGGCAGTGGGTAGATTGGAAGATAAATCTAACTGCCTGCTTGGAATTTCCCTGCTTGGACAATGTATTTGATCACTGGTAGTGTTGCTGCAGTAATCCCAGATCTGGGAGGTAGGTCACTGTCATACTTAGATTCCTTAATTGTGCAGGATACATCATCACTAGTCACCTTAAGAAATATAGGAGGTTAGACAGTGTGGCGATTCCTCAAGGATCTAGAATTGGAAATAATTTGACCCAGCAATCCCATTACTGGGTATATACCCATTTTACTATAAAGACACATGCACACTATGTTTATTGCAGCACTGTTTACAATAGCAAAGACTTGGAACCAACCCAAATGCCCATCAGTGATAGACTGGGCAAAGAAAATGTGGCACATATACACCATGGAATACTATGCAGCCATAAAAAAGAATGAGATCACGTCCTTAGCAGGGACATGGATGAAGCTGGAAGCCATCATTCTCAGCAAGCTAACACAGGAACAGAAAAGTAAACTCCGCATGTTCTCACTAGTAAATGAGAGTCACACAGTGAGGACACAGGGAGGGGAACATCACACACCGGGGCCTGTTGAGGGGTGGGGAGGAGGAGAAGGGAGAGCATTAGGACAAATACCTAATGCATGCAGGGTTTAAAACCCAGTTGACGGGTTGATGGGTGGAGCAAACCACCATGGCACATATATACAAACCTGCACGTTCTGCACATGTATCCCAGAACTTAAAGTAAAATTTAAAAAAAATAAGAAAGAAAAGAAAAATAAGATTGTCATGGTGGCTCACTATGGGGCACCTCCTCTTTCTGTTGTACCTAACTATATCCTTACTGATGGCCTTGCTGGGGTCTGTATTGCAGCTGTTTCTGTGGCCATAATCCAAAAGGTAGGTCCGTGGCCCTGCGATGACTTTCCTTGGCCCCCTCCTGAACTTACTTTATGAGTTTGGTCCAAGGGAGAGAAGATGTTTGCATTGCCTTCTCCTAAAAATACATGCTGAATTCTAACCCCCAGTACCTCAGAACATGACCTTATTTGTTTTTCTTTTATTTTCTTTGTTTTTAAAGTCAGGGTCTTGCAGTGTTGCTGGGTTGGTGTGCAGTGGTGTGATCGTAGCTCACTGTAGCCTCAAATTCCTCCATTCACGGGATCCTCCAACCTCAGCCTCCTGAGTAGCTAGGACTACAGGCACATGCAGTGATGCCTGGCTAATTATTTTTTTTTTTTTGGTAGAGATGGGATCTTGCTAGGTTGCCTGGGCTAGTTTCAAACTCCTGGACTCAAGTGATCCTCTTGCCTCAGCCTTCCAAAGTGTGCTAGAATGACAGGAGTGGACCACCATGCCCAATCCAGAACGTGACCTTCTTTGGAAATAGAGACATGACAGATTCACTCAAGTTAAAATGAGGTCATTAGGGTAGAGGGACAAATATGTCTGGTGTCCTTAGAAAAGGGGGACATTTGGACACAGAAACAGACAGATACACCAGGGGAATGCTGTGAAGACAGAGGATGAATGGCATCTATAAGCCAGGGGACACTTGGGGCTGCCAGGAGCTAGGAGAGAGGCATGGAACAGATTCAGCCCTTGAAAGGAACCAACCCTGCCGACACCTTGATTTCAGATTTGCAGCTCCAGACCAGCGAGACAAAAAGTTCCTGTAGTTTAAGCGACTCCATTTGTGGTGTGGTGGTGTGGCAATTCTAGGAGACTTACACAGGGCACACCCTTTTACCTCCTGAGCTCACGTCATTCAGCTTTCTCTACCAACAATTATTCTTCCTCCGTTTCTCACATCTGATTCGTTTTTTTTTTTTTTTTTTTTTTTGAGACAGAGTCTCACTCTGTTGCCCAGGCTGGAGTGCAGTGGTGCAATCTTGGCTCACTGCAACCTCCACCTCCCGGGTTCAAGCAATTCTCCTGCCTCAGCCTCCCGAGTAGCTGGAATTATAGGCACGCGACACAGGCCCGGCTAATTTTTATATTTTTAGTAGAGACAGGTTTCGCCATGTTGGCCAGGCTGGTCTCAAACTCTTGACCTCAGGTGGTCCGCCCACCTCGGCCTCCCAAAGTGCTCTAATTTTTTAGGGAAAGAATCTGGTCTACCTCTTCTTTGCATACCCACCATGCAAGGCTTGGATAAGTTGGGGACCCATGCCTAGTCCAACCAGCTGTGATTTAAAACAAATTGGTCCAAGGGAGAGGAGATGTTTGCATTACCTTCTCACCCATCATCTGAGAGGTGTGGGGGTTCAGGCAGTGTTCATGACTCTGGAAAAGAGTGAGGCCTTGTAGGACTTAGGTTGATGCATCTTGTACCATTATAAGAAAAACTGCATGTGACGTATAATGAATTCACAAAGCCATATTAGGAGACAGAGAGTTTCCAAGGCAAAATAGTAAAAACACATCCTGAAATGAATATTGTTGCACAGCACATAAAGTTGTTCCCTAATAAATTGTAATAAAATATTTGAAGAAAAATCATTTCTATATGATGAAAGTATCAGAAAAAGTCTGGGGAAAGAAAGCAATGAGACTTTCACAATACTTTGTGTGTGTGTGTGTGTGTGTGTGTGTGTGTGTGTGTTGTTTTAAAGAGACATTTAAATTTTCCCATCATATAAGAGAGGACTTCAAGAAAGGGTCATCTGTAAGCCATAAGACTCTTCAAAGCTGCCTCCCAGATACTTTGGTTCTGATTTTATACTTGCTAAGCAGCCTTCTGCTGAGTAATTCAACTTATTGGGCTTATGGGAAGAGGCTTATCTGGAGAACAAATATGAAAATTTTGCTTACTCCCTTACAAGAGAATAGACCGTCATTTAGGCATATCTATCAGTCTCTCTTGTGTTTAATTAATGTGAATCAGTTCCCCTGAGACTCACAGACTTCCTTGTGACCCACAACTGTTAGGCAGCAAAACCAAGGCTGAGAATTAGACGCTGAGTATCAGTAACGCCAACAAAAACTAGGACACTAAGAGATACAGTCAGCCCTCTGTATCCATGCCTCTTGCATCTAAGGATTGAACCAACTGGGGACCAAACCCTGTATATAGCGAGACTGAGTGTACTAAGCCATTATTTATTATTTTTATTTATTTATTTTGAGACAGAGTCTTACTCTGTCCCCGAGGCTGGAGTGCAGTGGTGTGATCTCAGCTCACTGCAGACTCCACCTCCTGGGTTCAAGCGATTCTCCTGCCTCAGCCTCCCAAGTAGCTGGGATTACAGGCACACACCACCATGCCAGACTAACTTTTGTATTTTTAGTACAGATGGAGTTTCACCATGTTGGCCAGGCTGGTCTTGAACTTGTGACCTCAGGTGATCTGCCCTCCTCAGCCTCCCAAAGTACTGGGATTACAGTCGTGAGCCACCACACCCGGCCAATTAAGCCATTTTATAAAAAAGACTTGTAGATTTGCAGATTTTAGTATCTGCAGGGCCTACTATACAGAAGGCCTACTATGTTAGAATTGGAAACAGTCTCATATAGAAAAAAAATGATCCAACTTAGAGTCAGGCAGATGTGCTGACATTCTCTCCTACCACCCACATCACATAGCATTCTGAGAAAGTTGCTTCACCTCTGTCATCTCCATTTTCTCAACTTTAAAAAGGGAACATTGATTGGGAGGCCGAGGTGGGCAGATCACCTGAGGTCAGGAGTTCGAGACCAGCCCGGCCAACACGGTGAAACCCTGTCTCTACTAAAAATACAAAAACTAGCCCAGCGTGGTGGCACACACCTGTAATCCCAGTTACTCAAGAAACTGAAGCAGGAGAATCACTTAAATCCGGGAGGCGTAGATTGCAGTGAGCTGAGATGGCATCACTGCACTCCAGCCTGAGTGCCAGACTCTGTCTCAAAAATAAAATGAAATAAAATAAACATTGAAATTGGCCTCACAGGCTTGGGAGAAAGAGGATATCTTGCACGGAATATAGCACAGAACGTGCAGGTAACAGATGGCAGCTTCTTGCCCTCACTTGCAGATAGCACCGGAATCTAGTGGGTTTACCGCTCAATCTCCTGAGTGATCTCCTTTTACCGGTAGTTGATGACTGTTCAGGGAATGGAAATTAATTTTTACATTAGCCAAAGAAAAACACAATTAGGAAATCAAATTTGTTGTCGTAGCAGCCACAACAGTAAAAATAGGAATGTACATCATAGATAATGGCGTGTTTAGCAGTCTGGAGTGTCCCAGCAAGCCAGTCCTTTGTACAGATGGCTGGATTTATGAGGACTTCATGGCACAAAGCAAAGAGTATCAGGCTTGGAATTTTAAAGCCTTCATGTTCCTGCTTCTGTCATCTTTGGGGAGACCTTGGGTGTACCATCTCTCTCTATGCTTCAGTTTCCTTGTTTTAATATGACAATGTTCTCAGCTCAGTTGGAAGGTGTGCTTACCCTAGGGCTCAGGGAAGCTTGGAAAGTTGGGGGCTTGTGAACTGGATATTCTCAGGGTTTATTTATGTAAACGAATGGGGACATGTAGAAGCCAGAAAGCTGAGCAGCTCAGATCGTCCTTCAGTAGAACTTACTGTGAAGAGGTTCTCACAATAGTTGGTGGTCATCCCTCAGTGGCTGTCCCCTTCAGATCCTCCAACAGTCTTCTGCAAGACTTACATGGAGGTCATGTTTTCCTCCTAGTGGCTAAGCAGAGCAAGACAACCAAGCCAAACTACTTCTGTCCACTGTGGGGCTCCTCCAACAGTCCATTTTTGGCTTTTGGAGTGTGGCATCCAGCCCCCAAGATGACCCCAGTGATCCTTGCCTCATATTCACATCCCATGTAGACCACTCCCATGATGAGTTGACCCATGCAACCATACGTCCCATGAGGGACTGACTCATGTAATTTTGTAGAATTCAGTAGGATTTACAGAACTCATGCAGTCAGACTTTGGAAGCTAGATTATAGTAAACACCATAGGTTCTGTCTTGCATGCTCTTGGATCCCTCACTCCGGGAGAAGCCAGCTACTATGCCTTGAGGACACTCAAGCAGCTCTCTGGGGATGTCCATATGGTAAGGAAATGAATCTTCCTGCCAACACCCAGTATCAATTTGCCAGCCATGTGAGTGAGCCACCTTGAAAGTACCCCCTCCTGCCCAAATCAAGTCTTCAAATGACTGCAGCCAACATCTTGATTGCAGCTTCATGAGAGGACAGGAACTAGAGCCACCCAGCTCAGCTGCTTCTGACCTCCTGATCCACAGAAACTGTGACATAAGAAAAGTTTGTTGTTGTTTTAAGCCGTTGCATTTCGGGGTGGTTTGTTATACAGTGAAAAATAATTAATTCAGGGACTCTGCAGAGACCTAGCCAAAACTCTCCCAGAGCTATGCTGTGGCCCAGGGCTTTTTCTATCCAGACTCCTCCCCTTCCCCATCTCCGCTCACAGGTGTCAGACCTGCATAGCAATCCAGAGGCTCCTCTCCAGCTCCTGCTCCTTCTCTTTATCCTTCAGAGGCTTTTCCTACAATGAATCCTGTTCATGTCCAACTCTTTTCATTTATTTATTATTTTGGAGAAGATCTGACTCTGTTGCCCAGGCTGGAGTGCAGTGCCACAGTCATAGCTCACTTGCAGCCTTCAACTCCTGTGCTCAAGAGATCCTCCCACCTCAGCCTCCTGAGTAACTGGGACTACAGGTGCATGTCAACACACCCAGCTAATTTTTAAATTTTCTGTAGAGAGAAGGTCTCTATGTTGCCCAGGCTGGTCTTGAACTTGTGAGCTCAAGTGATGCTCCCACCTCAGGCTTCCAAAGTGCTGGGATTACAGGGGTGAGCCACCACACCTGGCCATGTCTGACTCTCTTTTTACTTCTGTTTGTCTCAAGATTTCAACTGACACAGGCTGTCCTCATTAGGTGGTGTTACTGTAACAAGAATGTCATAGATTGGGTGTTTTAAACAACAAATAGTTATTTCTCACAGTTTTGGAGGCTGAAAGTCCAAGATCAGTGTGCTAGCATTGTCAGATTCTGGTGAGAAATGTCTTTCTGATTTGCTTGCATGGAGAAAGAGGAAAAACAAGCTCTCCCCTATCTTGTCTTAGAAGAGCTTTATTCCCATCGTAAGAGCTCCACCCTCACGACCTAATTACCTCTCAAAGACCCCATCTTCAAATACCCACAGGGGACTACAGATTCAATACATAAATTTGCCAGTGGGGAGGGAGAAACATTGCAGTCCATGACACAGGAAGAAACATGTAGAGATCGGAGAAGCCCAAGACTGGCCCAAGAATAACCATTGTTTATACATAGAGTAGATCCAAGGACAGCGCAGTGTTTGCTCCTCACTCTGCACCTCAGTGCCTGTAACTGGGAACCAAGATGAAGAGATGATAAAACAAGCAAGAGGCCAGGTGCGATGGCTCACACCTGTAATCCCAACGCCTTGGGAGGCCAAGGAGGGAGGATCACTTACACCCAGGAATAAGCAACAGGACCCCCTTCTTTTTTTTTTGAGACAGTCTTGTGCTGTCATCCGGGCTGGAATGAAGTGGCGTGATCTTGGCTCACTGCAGCCTCTGCTTCCTGGTTTCAGGAGATTTTCCTGCTTCAGCCTCCTGAGTAGCTGGGACTGCAGGCACGCGTCACCATGCCTGGCTAATTTTTTTTATATTGTTAGTAGAGACCGGGTTTCATCATGTTGGCCAGAATGGTCTCAATCTCCTGACCTCGTGGTCTGCCCTCCTAGGCCTCCCAAAGAGCTGGGATTGCAGGCGTGAGCCACTGCGCCCGGCCTAATAGGGATCATCTTCTATAATCTCTACAGCCATGAAGATTGTTAGTAGATCAGGACTTGGAGGTTGCAGGGAGCCGAGTTTTTCCCACTGGGGACTAGAGTTTCAATATATAAATTTGGCAGTGGGAAAGAGCAAACATACAGTCCTTGACAAGGGAGAAACATGTAGAGATTGGAGATGCCCAAGCATGACCATTGTTTATAGATAGAGTAGCTGCAAGGACAGCACAGTGTTTGCTCCTTACTCTGCACCTCAGTGCCTATAATTGGGAACCAAGATGAAAAGATGATAAAACAAGCAAGAGGCCAGGTGCAATGGCTCACACCTGTAATCCCAACACCTTGGGAGGCCGAGGGAGGATCACTTGAACCCAGGAGTTCAGCACCAGCCTGGGCAACACAGCAAGACCCTGTCTCTTAAAAAAAGCTTATTTTTAATTAGCTAGATATGGCAGCATGTGTCTGTAGTCCCAAGTACTTGGGAGGCCAAGGCAGGAGGATGGCTTGAGCCCAGGAGTTGAAGGCTGCGGTGATTCATGATCAGGCTACTGAACTCTAGCCTGGGACACAGAGCACGCCTCTGTCTCAAAAGAAAATTTTTAATTAAAAAAAAATTAAGCAACAGAGGCTGTTTTCTGTAATCTCTACAGCCGTGAAGATTGTTGGTAGATCAGGCAGTGGAGGTCATAGGAGCCAAGATTGTGCCACTGCACTCCAGCCTGGGCTACAGAGTAAGAATCAGTCTCAAAAAAAAAAAAAAATGTTGGTAGGAATACATTGGCTGTCACCACGGCAGACTAGAGACATTGTGTTGGTGCCACTGGTAGCACTACAAGTATTGAGGGGAGTGAGCTTGGGGTTGGGGACAGCAGCAGTGATGGGCTAGGACAATGATGTCAAGGCCAGTCTCAATAACATTGTGACACTGGCCATTGGTGCTTCCGTATAAGCAGCCTGCATATGGCCCCAGAAGAAGGAAAAATGCATTGGTAGGATGCAAGCTTTGAGTAAGAGCAAGCAAGAAGGAAAACACAAAAACCATGAGAGATCCAACATGCTCGTTCTCAAGTTTTTTTTTTTTTCCAATTAACTGAATATGGTAGCAGGTGTCTGTAGTCACAGCTACCGCGCAGGCCAGGCAGCAGAACGGGTTGAGTCCAGGAGCTGGAGGCTACAGTGAGTCACGATCAGGCCACAGCACTCCAGCCTGGGCAACAGAATGAGCCCCTGTGGATGGCGGATGACCTAATCACCTCTCAAAGGCACCATCTTCAAATGCCATCCCATCGGGGATTAGAGTTTCAATATATGAATTTGGCAGTGGGGAGGGACAAAAATGAAGCCTGTGACACAGGGGGAAACATGGAGAGATTGGACATGCCCAAGAAAGAAAGAGTCATGCAAATGCTTATTTAGTCCTAAGTGTGCATGCATCGTGAGCCCACTTTGTACCCCTCCACCCTTGCGTTTGTCCTCCACCACCTTCTCTCTTCACAGATGTGACACTTCCCTTTAACGTAGTTTGAATATCCGTCTCCTCCAAATCTGTTGAAATTTGATCCGCAGTGTTGGAGGTGGGGCCTGGTGGGAGGTATTTAGGACATGGGGGTGGATCTCTCATAAGTGGTTTGGTGCCATTCTCATGAGATCGAGTGAGCTCTCCCTCTTAGTTCCCATCATGAGATCTGGTAGTTAGACAGAGTGTGGCACCTCTCTCTTCTCTTGCCATATAATCTTCCCAGCTCCCCTTCACCTTCTACCATGAGTGGAAGCTTCCAGAGGCCCTCACCAGCCCCAGATGTCGGCGCCATATTTCTTGTGCGGCCTGCAGTGCTGTGAGCCAAAGAAACCTATTTTCTTTATAAATTACCCAGCCTCAGGCATTCCTTTATAAAAATGCAAATAGACTGAGACACTCTTGGAAGCCCCAGGACTAAGCCTGGGAGGGAAATGAGAAACTATCCTGTTCCACAATAAGGTCAGAGAAACGCTCATCAGGGGTTATTACCCTTGTCTCCAAATGCCAGCTCAGTTGGGAAACAACATGTTAAACGTAAAATTGCAAAGACTTATATGTGCTTCTGAAGTCCCTTCTTTTCAAAATCTGGAGGGGAAAAAAAAAGACTGACATAGAATAAATCAAAAACTGCTAGTCTGTCTCTTCTCTTTCCTTCCACTTTCTCCTGTTCTCACAGCTCAAGCTACTTCCCTTTAATGACAGGCCAAAGCATCTTAGACCCTCCAGAGACAGGAACGCTAAATGCTTTCCTTTTAGCTTGTTTTGCATTGTTTTCTTCTTTCTTTCTTTCTTTTTCTTTTGCTTTCTTTCTTTCTCTTTCCTCTCTCCCTCCCTCCCTTGCTTCCTCCCCCTCCTTCCTTCCTTCCTTCCCTTCCTTCCTTCCTTTCCCTTTCTTCCTTCGTCCCTTCCCTCCCTTTCCCTCCCCTCCCCTCCCCTTCCTTCCTTCCTCCCTCCCTCCCTACCTCCCCCTTTCCTTCCTTCCTTCCTTTCCTTCCTTCCTGCCTCCTCCTTCCTTCCTTCCTTCCTTCCTTCTCTCCTTCCCTTCCTTCCTTCCTACCTCCCCCTTCCCTCCCTCCCTCCCTCCCTCCCTCCCTTCCTTCCTTCCTTCCTTCCTTCCCTCCCTCCCTTCCCCTCCCCTCCCCTTCCCTTCCTTCCTTCCTCCCTTCCTGCCTCCTCCTTTCCTTCTTTCCTTCCTTCCTTCCTCCC